>JBAMJV010000379.1:5000-140000 GCA_037951105.1 Echinarachnius parma
AGAGCAGAGCTCTGATCACTAGACCAGATCACCACTTATTCCCCCCCCCCCCCCCCTCCAAAAAAATAAATAAATGTTGTTGTTGTTTTTGATTTTTAATGGCGGTTAATTCGAACCATTTAAGATTTACATTTCAGATTTAATAGTGTACGTTCGTCCTTTTGTTCTTATTTTTATTGACCAGGTTGTGGAGACTGTCGATTATGCAAAACGTGGGTGCCAGCTTGCGGAGCCTGTTATTATGGAATTGTGAGTATCATGGTGGTCATAACAATTAAATGTATTTGAATACCGAATATCATGTGGTCATTGAAGAGAATAATCATTAATAATAATACTACTACAGTCTAAAAAGAAAACAATGATTATTATAACAATTACAATGCGTCCACCACTACAATGCATATTAGTTATACAAAAAGAACATCAATATCAACAACAGTTTGCTGTATATATAGTTGTCGTTATTGCAGCAGAATCGCAATTCTTCATGAATGTTAGCTTATGATTACGTAAAGGTATGAATAATATTAACATGCGTTTGTATTACATAGATTGTTGTATCACTTATTTTGCAGGCAACCAGAAAAAGAAATAATATTCTATTAGAAGATGTTGACACTGACCTTAATTCACCGGAGAGGGCGTCACAGGAAACGTCATTATTTTCCGCCGAGCAACCGACCTGTTTCCTTGATCGTCTCTTCACGCAACTACCACGCGACGTCCAGAGGAAAATAGAAAAGGTAAACGAGCTACGTAATCCCATTCCACCTCGTGTCACGGTCTCACCTACCCTGAAGCCTGACTGGCCGTTCGGGCGCCACCAGTGGCTTGGCAACCAGCTTGCTTTAAAATGTTCCTTCTCTGTCTTTCACTTCCTTCGTAGCGTCACCTAGACCGAAAAATCATGTAGCCTATCTGTTCCGATGGTTTTTCCACTGAGACTGCGTCTGACTCCAAGTCAGATTTATAAAAGTAACTCCATTTAGAGCTGGTTATTGCTGACTAAACGTCACCCAGCTTTAGGCCTGTTCTAGGCAAAAAATCAGCCAATTTTCCGAGGGTTGTTACACGGAGGAAATGTCTGGTTCCACACCCACTATTGCCATCATAATATTAAAGGACGTCCATAACGAATTGGATTTTGCTGAATAGGCCTGTTCATGCTGTGATGTTATCGTCCCGTGCATCTCTTCCTCTGTCATGTCTGTCTGCCACCCTTTCTCCCTTTCTCCTTACAAGTACTGCCCTGTAGAACTGTCTTGGCAAGTCCCGAGGATCTCGAAACGTGCATGGCCATACAATTTTTGAAAATATATAATTATGGGTTGTTCTTTGCCTGGTGGTCCCTTTTAATTTGCTCCTCAATTTAAATGAGCAGTACTAGTACTACATCGGGGCACGTTGTGTGCAATGACTTGAAAAGGCCCGCCAAAACTGGTTAGAATGTGTGACGTCACACCGGGTACCGAGGTGTCATTTGCAGACGATGTCCAATAGATAACGTACCAATTTATATAATATAGTACCTGGTTTACACAAACGCCTCCACTCATCACTCATCAGTGTTAATTTACGGGGAAAGTTGCGATGTTGCAATGATGTGTACCGTCTGCATCACTATCAATAACACATACTGTCTGTTGACGCATATATATGATTCCCTATAAACACGTAATATAAAGTTATTCACATCTTACATACCTATACACAAGATATCAATTCAGCAATCGTGCAGCAAAATACAGCTGTTCAACCGAGGACCAATAGAAACGTAACCATACTTTGGCGGGCCTTTCAAGCGGATAAAACGGAACGGTATATAACCTATTGTTGTACTCGATTTGTGTTCCGCCTCGGCGTACATAATTCTGAGCGAATGATTATAATGTGTCTTATTTAGTCAGCGCAATCTGTTCTCCTAAATCACATAAAATGGAAGTCTATTCATGGAAAGTAAATATCTTTTAGCAGACAATAGGAGTAATCTGATAGGTGAACATGACATCGCCTGCTTACCTCGGCACCTGGCGTGACGTCATCAAAACATTGGTGTGTGTGTGTGTGTGTGTGTGTGTGTGTGTGTGTGTGTGTGTGTGTGTATTTTTGGCCCGAAGAGCGCCTATTTCCGATCCTAAAATGAGTTTTTAAATAGATGATTTTGATAAATTCTGGTTGTTGCTCAGTAAAATATTATCATTAAAGTACTGTTAAAATAATTGATAGGAAAGGATGAACATCGTCACCTAGTTTTAAGATAATAAACGTTAAATCACGTGTCCGCGAAGGTCAGCAGTGACCATAACTGACTCCCACTTGCATGAAAACCCCACTAATATTTCTTTCTCGCTTTTCTTTCTTTTTTTTGCAGCTAATAGCATCATCACTGTGAAGAAACTGGGTGGTTGGAGAATCGCCGATGCAACCATGGACTCAAGATTAGACGAAAAAGAAAAAAAAATACTTCAAATTTCATCAACCAAAGCTCAATGTTATCGCGTTACCCCCTTTTACAAACGTCGAACGAGCGGGTGGTGAAAAAATGATTATAATCGGGAAATTTAACGTCTTTCATAAAGAAAATCGATTCGTGCGTATAAAGAGTTTCTTTATTTTACTTATTAGGCATATATTTCATTGGTAATATTATTATATATACAGTCATTTTGAAAGACTCGAACAGACTTTTGATTCCCTCAGCTTCGTATCTTCTGCACGGAGAGCGTCTTTATTGCATAATTTCTTTGAAACATTATCAAATTAGAATACATAACGCTTTAAACTGTACTTTTTTCTTCTTCTTGAAGCCTGACATGAGGAAAACAAAGTGTCTTTAAAAGGTGTTTTGAAACAGTTTTGGGAAACCCCTCTCGAACAAAAGCTGTAATGTATATAGAGTTGACCCAAATGCCTTGTAAATTAATATTTTAAGTACCGAATGTTCGAATTAAAGGTGCACCTGTAAAGTGTCTAACTCCACAAAAATTAATTTGAGCTTCCACATTGCTCTTCTACCGTGTTGTTTGGCTTATGGTAAGAGAAAAAAAAAATAGGGTTAGATTTGTTCAAATGCCCCTTTAGTATGACGATATCTATCATTGATAATCATTCAGCTCAAGAGCGTTTATAAACGGTCATAAACTTCATAAACGTCATACAGTAATTAGTTGTAAAAGCTGACGCAAATTTTCTTTTTTTTTAAACCAGGAAAGCAGTGTTCTTTTTCAATGGAACTTTCACACATCATTCGGACATATCTTACAATGATTTTGGTATAGGATTGAAGTCTCAAATATTATTTTGGGCAATATCTGACACTTTACAGGTGCACCTTTAAGATTTTGTCGATTCGCCCGGTACAAGGGGGTACAAATTCATCCGAACATGAATCTCACGTGGGCAGCAGATGCAGGAAATGGCCGAAGCGTGGAGCCAGACGGACTTGAACTTGAAGACGGGCGTACAGACTTTGTGGAATGTTGGTGCAATATCAGCGTCGCGGTAATTTTTGCATGTAACTTAGTGAGCTATATCCCCCCCCCCCTCCCCCCCAAACAAAAAACAACATTCGGCAGAAAGGTCACTTTTTGTCGATCTCAAGTCAACTTTTTGTCGGTCTCGGGTCCATTATTTATCGGTCTCGACCATCTAAACCAGTGGTCTCGGGCAACGTTCGGTCTTGTTGACGGACCTCCTCCCCCCCCCCCCCCCCCTCTGCGTACACAAATTAACCAGCGGTCTTGGTCTCGGCCTCAAAACAATTTGGCGACGGAACCACGCCCCCCCCCCCCCCCCCCCCTCGCTTACATGACTTAACTGATGGTCTCGTCTCGACCACGTTCGGTCTCGGTCCAGTTTTTGTAAATTACACACGCCCTTCAAAAATCCTGGCTATGGGCCTGTATTATTGTATGTTCGGATGTTTATTCTGAACTGATCGTGTTTGGCCACTATATTTGTGTACATGACATGTATGCTTTCCGTGACATTTCAAAAGATGTAATTTACCTTTAAATCCGTCTGAAAAATGAAGGTTTTTCAATTATGGTAAACGTGGATAGTAACATCAACAAGCCATTATTTACTACGAGTTATGTAACTAAATGGGTGGTAATACATCTAAACATAATAGTTACCTATAAGCACAGATGTAACTAGTGCTGTAGTGTGGACAATTTGGGGGCACGTCAATCATTATAGACACGCCCTATGTATTAGATTTATCACTACTACTACTACTACTACTACTACTACTATACTACTACTACTACTACTACTACTACTACTACTACTACTACTACTACTACTACTACTACTACTACTACTACTACTACTACTACTACTACTACTACTACTACTACTACTACTACTACTACTACTACTACTACTACTACTACTACTACTACTACTACTACTACTACTACTACTACTACTACTACTACTACTACTACTACTACTACTACTACTACTACTACTACCTCTATTACTACTACTACTACTACTGCTACTACTACTACTACTACTACTACTACATACACTGTTAAAACGCTGTGTAAACAAATTCAACAACCGCTGTTTAACATATAAACCATCCAGCTGTTGTTGAAAACATTCAACAACCCAAGTTGTTGAAAATTTACACAACTCTTGTTTTAATTTGTTCTACAATTACTGTTCTACAACTGTTGTTTAGAATAAATGTCAACAATCCCGTTGTTGAAATAGCAAATACAAAACAAGATGTAAAAGCGGCAAGGGTAGGAT
Organism: Echinarachnius parma; assembly: GCA_037951105.1. Classification (NCBI taxonomy): domain Eukaryota; kingdom Metazoa; phylum Echinodermata; class Echinoidea; order Clypeasteroida; family Echinarachniidae; genus Echinarachnius; species Echinarachnius parma. The sequence goes on from JBAMJV010000379.1 coordinate 9,768, forward strand.
TTGAACCGAGGGTCTTTGGGTTATAAGTCTCATTCTCTATCGACTGCGCTATCTCGGTTCGCTTGGTTTGTGAAGGGACACAAGAGGTTTTGACGCGGTGATTTTACGGTTGAAACTATTACGTGATTTAACACGTTTCATCAACGCTTGAACAATGGCCGGCTTCACGAAACCCTTATTCATACAACTTATCGTGCTACACCTAAAGTTGTATGAAAAGATTTAACAACAATTTTTACACAGCGTTTTAACAGTGTACTACTACTACTACTACTACTACTACTACTACTACTACTACTACTACTACTACTACTACTACTACTACTACTACTACTACTACTACTACTACTACTACTACTACTACTATTACTATTACTACTACTACTACTACTTCTACTACTACTACTACTACTACTACTACTACTACTACTACTACTACTACTACTACTATTACTATTACTAATACTACTACTACTACTACTACTACTACTACTACTACTACTACTACTACTACTACTACTACTACTACTACTACTACTACTACTACTACTACTACTACTACTACTACTACTACTACTACTACTACTACTACTGTACTACTACTACTACTACTACTACTACTACTACTACTACTACTACTACTACTACTACTACTACTACTACTACCTCTACTACTACTACTACTACTACTTCTATAGAGACACTGATCTTCCGCGATCGCGGAAATTCGCGGAATTGACCATTTGAAACGGGAAAACGGATTTATTTATATTTATTTATTTTATTTATTTTTATTTTTTTTATTTTTCGGAGCCCGTTCCGAAAAAAAAACGAAACCGGGACCTGATGGTGACGGTCGGGAACCGGTGTGATACATACATGAATTAAGTCAAGATTCTTTACTATTTCATTGCTCGTTATATTCCCAATACTATGACAATGATAAGCCTGACTGTTGCCCTCAGCCCGAGGAAGGGCGTAACTAAAAATGAGTGCAAATCGTGATTACGGGGAACATACAGGATGTACACGTACGTACCGACGGACGGACAAATGGACAACCCATAAAACATACATTATTTTCCTGCAACAATTTGAAATTGCAGGTGTTCATTATTGTGGTACCCAACAATAAAGTTAATTTCTTATCCGACCATTCGGGTTTGTATCAGCGTTATCGAGCTTCTTGCTAGCACGAGCATTGAAAAGTGATTCACAAACATTAAAGGATATTATTTTGTGGATCAATGGTTTAATAGAGCATCGGTCTGGCAGAAAGTCTCGCGCTTGAATCTCGGCGAAGTTTAATTTGTTCCTCATTTGAAATGATCAGTACTAACATTGACCCTAATAACCCCATGGCATTGGCGTAGATATGTCATGTATACCCATTCATCAGGGGGGGGGGGATGATCTATTCATTAATTCCCCCCTGATGAATAGGTATTACGTAAGTATCGACGCCCATGCCCCATGGGGTACGTTAGTGAAATAACTGAGTTGTCTTATAATTATATCTTGGACAATTTAGAATAAGAGGGAAACAAAGTCTAATGGTTATCATCCAACCATGTTTGAATGGTAGAAAGTTATGATAAAGACTATATTAAAAGTAAGAAGGCTGTTTTTAAGTTTAAAAATAGCAGCAGCTAACGCAAGATGACGATATGAAGAAACTAAGGCAGCCGTTAATAACTTGGGAAAGTTTGGCCCTTTTCAAAAGTTGTGAATGTGATTTATTTTTCAAAATAAAAACATTCGGTATGTAGATCATCAGCACCAATTTAATAACCATTTTAATTAATGTCGACGTATGTATGTATACAAGGCTTTATATGTTTGTTATTATCATTATTACTAATATAGTATATCGGTGATATAAACGCATGTTTATTCAGATCACTTCATAATCATATGGAGAGTATAGCCTTTTATCTGGACGGATTGTGATCAAACTTTAGTTTTGTATTGAACATTACATAATTTTGTAATTACAACACCTAGTTTTTTTTTATAAATCTCGCATGATATTTCTTGAAGCGCCCTCCCAACCAGAACTTGACTATCCCTTTGATTGAATGAGCATTTGTTTTATGTGGGAAAATACACTCCCTGCTCTAAAGAAACTTATACTATAACATGCTACTTATTTTGTATATTCCAAAACGGAGGCGGACACAGGGGGGACACAGTTGTCTTGTTGTATTGGTTACCCTCTCTTTAAAGTGCCGTGGTGGACTCTAATCGCATTATATCATTGAATTATATTCATGAATTCGTTCTTTAATGCAAACCATAGACAATATTTAAATGAAATGTTTAGGCATTTTACTTCCTATCAAGCTTCTATCCACGGTAAATAAATGGGAATTCATGTTAAACTTGTCCAAAAACGACATGGGTCGAGTAGATGCGTGTGATTTTACTTGGCACTTTTCTATTTGGCACTCAAAATGTTAACCAAGCATTGAACAGATATATTTTTATCATTTCATGGCTATACCCGACAATGATTTCATTGTTAATAATTATCAAGTGTATTATATTAAATAATGATAATGTAAAAATGTACAAGAAACACAATTATTTGTCGAAACTATATCACCTATATTAAATGCAAAAAGAACATGTGGGCTTATAATTATTGTGTATTTCATCATTCTATTGATTCGCTTAATATGTCATTTTTTTTGTGACATTCATTTTCATGTAACTTTTAGATTTGAACAAAATAATGATTCGATTGTAAAGTTATAGAAATTGCAAATATTAAATTATGTTCCTTGCCATACACGTTTAGCATATTTTGTCTCCATGCAGTTTGATCAGTAGGTGATATATGGGTGCGTGTGGATGTGTGTAATATTCTATACAATCATGACCTTTCATCACAAAAGCCCAAGTCGGAATATTTCAATTTTCTGATCTTTGAATTTCTAAATTCCCCTAAATCTCAGCTTTCCAGTATTAAATACATACAGTGGAATTTGCCATACTTTGGTAACTAAATCCTTATGCAGTGAAACCTCATTATAACGAGCACCTTGGGTCCACTGAATTAACCTCGTCATATCATCATATATTTTGTTGTATAAGTGCTTAAAAACAAACGTTACATAGAAACTAGACCGGTGAAATAGCTCTGATCATGTACCGCATTATAACAGAACTCATTATAAATAGGGTTCTACTGTACATGTACAGTGAACCCCTTCATAGCGAGCACCTTGTGTCCATTGAATTGACCCTTTTGTATCAGGGGGGTGTTTCACAAAGATCCTAAGATGAACTTAGCACTAAGTTGGACTTAAATATTATGGAAAGCCATTTGTAGCGTTGGAATAAAACATATTCAAAAGCAAGAATGTAATTATTTTAGAGTTTCATAAGTTTTTGATCAAGAACATGAAATCTACTTGATAACAGAAAAATATTAGTGATTTGAAACAACATTTTATGCCTTTTATTCAAACTTTTCCAAAAAATAAAAAAACACTAACGGCTTTCCATAATGTTTAAGTCCAACTTAGAGATAAGTTCAACTTAGGATCTTTGTGAAACACCCCCCTGGGCTTACAAACATTGAAATACATAGTACCTGGACCTGTGAAATCTCCTTGTATATTATACCAGGGACCTCGTTATGAAAGAGGTCGTTATAAAGAGGTTCCACTGTACAAAAAGGCCCATAATTATATCAACCCATATAAAAACGTACACAGGACTTTTTCAAGGGGGGCGTTTTTAGCTTTATTCAATGGTGTAGTCATGGTAGTTGGGGTGTGTTTGAACACCTAAAACAGTCATTTTGTCGCTCAAGGGAGGGGGGGTGTTTGAACACCCCCCCCCCCCCCCCCCCACTCGGTATACACCTATGTATCAATCAAGGAAACAGGTACTGTAATGACACATTCAGTGTTCTCCCATATGATTTCCTCCATTTGTTTAGCTATACATATAATAGGCAACTGTATACAGGTTTAATGGCAACTGGTCATGCATAGTTTAATTGTGCTGATCTTGAGGGGTAATATATTGGTTCGCTATAAAAAAAACAATTATTCAAATTTCAGCTTTAAAGTGGAACCTCTTTATAACGAGCTCTGATATAGCAAGATAATTTCACAGGTTCAGGTTCTATGCATTTTAATATTGATTTAAGCCCTGATACAACTATATAGTTATATGACAAGGGTAAATTAATTAAATGGGCCCCAAGTTAGTCGGTATAATGAGGTTTCACTGTATACATTTACAGAATGATTAAAGTGAGGCCTGTAAAGTGTCAGATATTGCCCAAAATGACATTTGAGACTTCAATCCTGTACCAAAATCATTGTAAGATATGTCCGAATGATGTGTGAAAGTTTCATTGAAAAAGAACACTGCTTTCCTGGTTAAAAAAAGCAAAAATATGCGTCAGCTTTTACAACGGACGTTTATGAGGTTTATGACCGTTTGTTAACGCTTTTGAGCTGAATGATAGATATCGTCATACTAAAGGGGCATTTGAAAAAATTTAACCATATTTTATTCTTCTCTTACCATAAGTTGAACAACACGGTAGAAGAGAAACGAGGAAGCTCCAAGTAATTTTTGTGGAGTTAGACACTTATACAGGCCTCACTTTAAGCCATGTAGACAGATGTCAATGAAACGAAAATATGACTCAGGTAGGGCGTAATAATGACAACACACATTTGATCTCTTATAGCTATGAATATTTTAATAACTCATCATACTATATTCCATACATTTGAAGATGAATGAAATGGGACTTCACAGCATACAGAACATGCGGATTAAGCACACGTTCCTTGTTTAATATCTCTGAATGTACATAGAAATAAATCTTACTTTTTTTGGTTTATAAACATGACACTAAATGGCTACACAAACTACATCTAAACATCTAATTAATAAACACACAATGACTACATTACAGATCAGAATGCACAACTAGATCAGAACCACACTTAAATGATTGCCCTGGTTTTGAATCATGTCATACTGTCTAAACAATCAATTCATAATGTGATAGAAATTGCTAAATCACTTGGTTTCTTTCCGTGTTTGTTTTTAAAGGTGGTTTGAATCCGAATAGATTTGTGGTCATTTTCTTTTGTTTGAATTTACCAACCATTGAATCTATTGAGATGGAATCGTTTCAAAGATTGAATTATTTAGTTGCCATTGCACCTCATAATGACAGGTAATCAAAGACCCTTCCTTTTCATTGCATATTGCCACATTTTTCTCCGATTCCTTTCTCTCGCTCAAACAGACTAGCTTCCACTTTCACAGAGAAACAAAAGTATTGATGTCACATTCCTTTGTTACAGTTGTAACATCATACTGGTTCTAAACAAATTGTCCTTTGATACTGGACGATTACCTTCCTAGAAACCACTAGCTCAGAAATATCTGGGGGGTGTTTCACAGAGACCCTAAGTTGATCTTAGCACTTAGATGGTCTTAAATATTATGGAAAGCCATTAGTGTCATGAAACAGTTTTGTAAAAGTTATGTTGAAATGCATGAAATGTTGATTCAAATCATATATATTTTCTAATTATCAAAGAAATTTCATGAATTTTATGTGAAGATCATGAATCTCTTTGATATATGATTTGAATCAACATTTTATGCATTTCAACATAACTTTTACAAAACTGTTTCAAGACACTAGTGGCTTTCCATAATATTTAAGACCATCTTAGTGCTAAGATCAACTTAGGATCTGTGTGAAACACCCCCCTGGCTTGTTGGACATCGTTTAGCAAAGAATAGCTGTGATGTTACACTTTGGTACTCTTCTACCTGATAGAAAACATCAACACTCAATCGATCAAGAAAATGACCTAACAAAAAAACAGGAGACTGATAAGCAGGGCAATATACATGTATATAACAATTTATCAGTTGACAAGCAGCTTTTTTAAATGGACCAACCTGAAATGATTTACTGCTCTGACCTTGTGTGACTACCTAATGAACATTATGGCACAACTTTCATCCTGACGAAAGAGACAGACGGAAATTACTAGCAACTGTTCAAACCATGTCGCACCTGTTAAATTTGAATGAATGAGAATTCGGGCATACGAGAACAGTTTGTGACCCTATGGTCATCGCTACTGCTACCATTTTAACAATGTCAACCACGATGCAACTTTGGCCCAAAGGATTCATTAAAATGTATTTACATAACAAATTACAACAAATACTGATATATGGCACACATTATTTAACAATCATTCTGTAAACTTCATTTAATGTCAACTCGGTATAAAAATACAATGATTATTATTTTCGACAATATATAAAAAAATCTGTAGAAAAACGATGATGCATAGTAAAACTTTATTGTGAGGTACAAGTACAAATTGATTTTGAATACAAATGTTTCTGAAAAAATGCATATATATGTTTATATTTGAAACAAGGCATTATGACGAATACAAAGCAGTACTGAAAGAAAGTGTTGCATTTACATTTTTGTTGCTCTAAGAATACTATCGAGCTGCGTGTTATGTTATTAACTGCTTTTGGGGCATTTAGCCTTGTGTTTTGCTGTTCTAAGAATAGTACGTAGTTGTGTGTTATGTTAGTAAGTGCTTTTTTGGCATTTTTGCATTGTGTTATGATTTGTACTCACAATAAAATTAAGGTATTTCATTTTTATTTTTAAGCATTTGAATTACTACACTATCCACTGGTGAATATAACATACATATACAATAACTAAGATGCTCCCAGAGTATATAATTGAATAGAGACTATGCTCCTTATATATAACATATTTCATAAATAAAAATAAACATAGGGCAAATCATATTTTCTGTGTTCATTTTCATTTACTTACATGCATATATAAATACAAGAGTCTACATTCAATCTTCCCGAATAATAATGGACCAGAAAACATTACATTATCATTAATAGCCACCAGGCTGAGCGGTTTCGTAAAGAACAATTGCATCATACTCTTTCTCTTTTACTTTAATAGCAACGACTCTTGGCCGTTGTCTGGACTTACACAGACTATACAAATACTAGAATATATCTTTCTTAATACTAGACAAGCAAATTCATCATTACTAAGAGTTAATTTCCTACACATCAAAACAAAAAGCCTACAAGTATGCTACCACATCAGTTTTTTGTTTGTTAAAGGGATCTAGTAACTTTGTTTACATGAGCAAATGAGTAATGTGTGAAAATTTCACGTTAAATGGATGTTAAATGGCCGAGTAATGAGCAAAAATGTAGAGTGATATTCACCTACTCGTTGCACTGACTTTGTACACGGTTATGACTTTCCAGTGGATAGTTTAACATCCGAACACTTCAATCGTAAATATCTTTTTAACGAAAGGGAAAGTCTAAAAAAACGAAACCTATCCCATGCTTCTATTGTTAATACGAATAACAAGGTATGAGAGAACCACTAGAGCTCCAAGTAAGTTTTGAGGATTTAGACAATGTTACTAGATCCCTTTAAGTACTCCATATGAATATTTTAATACAACATTGTTTAGAATGAATAATCTCTCTCATTGGAAAGACGGTTAGATTATTTACAAGGCTGTACAATTTAAGCTGATGTAATTTTCTAATATAAATCTGATTTAAAATAGTAATGAGAGTAAAAAAATCACTATCCTATTTAATAATACTGCATCAGAATATAGTTCAATAAAATTCTCTCTTTTTCTTTAATACAGCATGCACGTTTCAGCAGAATACAATTTAAAGAATCAACTGCATAGATATTGTGACTATACGACTATACATGGTGGTTATTGCATTGAAAGATGTGGGGATGGTAGCACAAATTGTATCACAATCAACATATAGAACATGACATTTGATTACTCACAATATTGTACTACTACTAGCTTTTAATCATTTCTCAACCCAGACCTCATCTTAAAATGCTTGCTTGACCTTAATATAATGTACATTTTATATTTTGCACAATTCCTTTTATTATCCTATTACTGTCCACAATTACAATGTACTTTCCTCGGGAAGACGTCCATTAAAAACCAATGTATTAAAGCAGCTTACTGATTGTTGTTTTTTTAATAATGCAATGTGATAGCGAGAAAATTAACACCCAACGTTTCAAACAAATTCACATGGAGACTGAATACAAACAATGTCTGATATGAACACACGGGAGAATGTGTATTTTAATTTCAGAACAAAGAAAATGATTTCTTTGGCTGTTGTCTGTTGGAGGTTGAGGTTATTGCTTTTGTTTTTATGGAAGACTTTTGTTGTTGATGTTGGTTTCCTTTTAAAGATACATTATCAAATACAAGACACAACCAACATTTGTGACAACGTACAGGAAGAAACAAACAAAATGGTTGACACAAGAAATAAAGAAATCTCTAAATAACATAACTACAACAAAATCTTATAATCACGATTCCACAAAATTTGAAAGATACATTCTTACGAAAAAACAACAAACGATCAATGATGAAATGATTGAAATTCGAGATTTCATTAACTCACAATACTTTAGATTCAAACCCCAAATCTGAATCTATACATAGAGGAATGAGCTTGGATCTTTCAAGAAGTCAATGCTACGACTAAGAAGTCATGGCTATAGACTAGGGTAAGTATAGTCCTAGGTAACAATATGTAACTTTATAAGTAACTTTACAGTCCCATTGAAAGTTTATAGCGATGTTTATAGAAATCATCCACGGGGATACATTTCCTGATATTTCCATCATCAAGGAATTTTTATTTTATTTTTATTTTTTTGTAGGGGGGGGGGGGGGGGGGGGAGGGGAATGAATGAATAGATGTAGCCCCCCCACCCCCCCCCCCCCCCCCCCAAACCCTAAACAAAGGAACGGCTTGCATTAAACGCCAGGGAAATCGTCCTTATCATTTGACTACTCAATACATTTGGCTAAAAAAAAAACAATTTGAATACAACGCTCTCTGACTAGTACAATAACAATCACTGTGATAGGAAGACTTTGGAATGTGAATCAATGAAAAAAAACTAAAAACTATTCCTTATAATATAAGTTTTTCCTCTTTGGCTAAGCCTCATAGATGCTTTATATGCTTTTCTTTCTTTTTTTTACAGAAACACATACCGCAGATGTAGCACACAACACCTGTCGAGAAAAAAGGAGAAAACAAAATGACATTAATGATTAATAATATATTGGTTAACATAAGTATTTATCAATTGATAGTCATTCGAAACAACCTCGGAAAAAATGAGAAGAAAAACAATTTATGGTTTATGTTCTTAAAAGAAGTTTACTCACGCATACAGATAAAAATAATTGTATAATTTACCAAATGCATTAAAAATGTACTTATAGTTTGTATTTAGCAATCGTACAAAATGTATGACTTGTAAATTTGTATGAAATGTGCAGTAATGAATAAATGCAGAGAAGGCGATAGAGAAATAAAAAGATATTGGTTAACATAAAAAGTATAGGCATTCCTCATACAAAATATTGTGGCTAGACCTAGTCAACGAGCTAGAGAGGTATTGCATTTAAATAGTAATTTAAATCTTGGTAACTTAAGTAATGGCCCTAATAACCCTTGAACCTGGTCATGCTTATGACCCCCAAATTTGATCACTTCATAATAAATTTTCACAAGATACCTTCAGGTACACAGTTTGATGTTGATCAGTCAAACTGTTTGGAGAAATCAAGATTACAAGCTTTTCTTTCATACATAATGAGCTCCGTTACCTTTGTCCTCATGACCCCCAAACTGATCAGTTCATTAGCCCCCCAACCCATCCCCCAATCCGGGGGGGGGGGGGGGCACTGTAGTAGCAGCTCCTCCCCTCCCCCCCCCCCCTCCCCGACGTCTTGTCCGGGCAAAATGAATGTGATGTTTCAACAAAAAAAGTTTGAATGTGGACTTTCAAATGTTCTTTGGTTAACGCGATATCAAGAACAAGACGGGACAACAGTACGAACATTCAGAGAAACCCCAAAACAAATGTAAGCTCACTTCCACTATCGCAACGCAGATAAAACTCAATTATGATCTATGTTGTACTTACATGGTCTACCACCCTCAGCTTTCATACGTTGCTCTGAATCCCGTGTACTGGAAGTTGCCAGATGAAGGATTCTGCCCGTTGGTTATAAATCTCACAAACAGGTTCCTGCCCGACGCTGTTATATCAGCTGGCGGTATCTGTAAGGCAAACAGCAAAATCACAGTTGACTTAACGTGACTTAATAATAGGAAGAAAAAAAAAAATCAATTTATACAGCGCTTTATATGATAAAAAATATCTATTTTTACAATTCCTAACGTAATTTAGGACTCTCAAACCTGCCCATTAGACGTTGCAGCGATAATCATGCGGTTATACAGTATACAACAAATCTTGGACAGAGAAGTAATATTGAGCTTTGATGTATTCAAAAATTCACACTGAGCTGGGCAATAAATGTATCGGGGTTTTTTCCTTTAGCTTGACCAGAATGACTGTGACACATCAGATAGAATCCCACCATAGACTAGTGGAATGTTGTAGATTGTAATTCTTTGGTGGCCAATGCAATAGTTTCTTGTTCCCATATGAAATGTCTGGTGGCTATTGGCGCCACGGCCACCGCTAAAGGAGAGCCCCGATGCATTATCAAGGGAGTGTAATTGACTCACCGTTCCACAGTAGCGTCCAAACAGGGCGGCCGAGGCATCGGCTCCATCGTACACCTCCACCACATCCTCGCTGCACACACCCTGCGTCCCCTCCACTACGAACACGGGGAAGGAGAGGGTAGCGGACTGCCCCCCTGCAGGCACCTCTATCACCCACTCACAGGTCTGGCTTGGGGGGTACTCGTAGGGGTGCATGGCACTGGTGAAGCTGCCGTGTTGACCAGTCACCATGCCTCCACAACCTTTATATCAAAGGCAACGAGGAAAATAAATCATGCGAGAGTGAAATTAAATATCAATAAAATAATATTGTTATTCATGTGATTTCCGTTTAAACCAGGATCTAATACTACTACAACTAATCATACACTTGTCTTGTTGATAAAACTTTGCAAATAACACATGAATCATTAACTTGAATTGTTACAATGACATCAGTGGTGTCTACTACACATTACAACAATGACCTTGGAGAGCAGAAGAAGTGAACATGGCATCAAAGCCACCATAGGTCATCGACCTATCCATTTAAACTAGAATCAAATACTACTACATCTAATTATTCATTTACTTATTTAATTCATTAAAAATTAGTCATTTACTTAACTAATTACAATTAATAATTGGTGTCTTTCCATGCATTACAACAATGACCTTGGAGAGCAGAAGAAGTGATCATGGCATCAAAGCCACCATAGGTGACCGACCATAGGTGACCGACCTATCCGTTTTAACTAGAATCAAATACTACTACAACAAATTATTCATTTACTTATTTAATTCATTAAAAATTAATCATTTACTTGACTAATTACAAGTAATAATTGGTGTCTTTTGCCCCTTACAACATTTACCTTGGACTGCAGATGAAGTGAACGTGGCATCAAAGCCGCCTAAGGTCACCGACGTATCCGTCAGGAATTGGATGAACAGGTCGTTACCGCTTGCAAAGATTGGCGACGGTAGCGTACTTCCGCAGTAGGTGCCTATCACTGGGGCAGAGGAGTCTGAGCCATTGTAGACCTGCATCAAAGATGGATTGTATGGATGGATGGCTTAATTACACAATGGTAACACCTATGATTTATTCATTAAAACAGGACTTTAATAGTGACCTTTTTATTCTAATGATAAATATATAAGGTTTAAAATAGCTTCTGACCAACACAAGATTGAATACTAAGGGGTTTCAGGGACGAACACAGCATAAGGGTTTTATATAGCTCAGCTGGTAGAGCATTGGTCTAGCAAACCAGAGAGTTCAGGTTCAATTCCCAGAGAAATCCCATTTTCTTTGCTCATTTTTCATTTTGTATAATATATAACTTACTGGTAAGTTTCCTTAAGTTTGAAGTAAAATATTACAAAGATTTATATGATCAGATATATCCTATAAAGCATATATATGATAAACTCACCGTCACACTATCATAAACGCAATCAGTGCTGAACTCCAACTCAAAGTGGTTGAAGTAAAGAGAGACGTAGGTGTTGGTCGGCGTGGTGATGCGCATACTGCAGTCGTGGTTGTTGTTGTAGATGTTGGGGTAGCCGGGAGTCATCACCGTACCGTAACTGTCGTTGTACACACGGTTACAGTCTGAAATAATGTGAACAAAGTTTTTAGAGAGTCAAGGTCTAGACATGTTAGGTGTTGGGCGGCATGGCAATGCACATACTACTAGTTATGGGTGTTGGTGTAGATGGTGGGGTAGCCATAAATGTCATTGTACACTTGGTTACAGTCTGAAATAAAGGTGAACAAACTTTTAACAATAACTGGGCCAATAACAAATTCTTATTTGATGCACATAATTGTACTCGACAGAGATTATATTCATACACACACACACAAAAATGAAAATAAAATGTACAATTTTTTACAGCTCCTACTAAAATTTGATACATGAGGGTTGCAAGTCGAGGTGTGCAATGGAAATAACATTACCTAGGGGGAGAGAAGGTGTAAAAATATGCGAGGCAAAAAAGCCAGAGTGATATGAAATGCCTACGGCAAGGAACAACTGGGTGAGAACGTGATGTTATATCAGAGATGACCGACCACTTGGAAATGAAAAATGACTGAGACCAAATTTACTAGATTCCTTTTTATAAAAAAAACAAACAAATTATTCTGTAACTCTGTCTATTTAGGGCATATCCTGATATCTGTTAAGTTATGCATGGTTAAAAGAGGAGGTGCGTTGTTCAGCCTCTGGCTAAAAGAAATTGCTAGTGAGGTGAGAGCTTGATATAACATCAGAAATGACAGACTACTTGGAAAAGAAAAAAAAAATGACTGAGACAATTTGTTTTGCTTCAAGTTTATCACAATAAAAAGATAGTTCTGTAAGTCTGTATGTATCAAATACAAATTCTAATATCTATAAAAAAAAAAAAAGTTTTAAATATGCATAGCAAACAGTAAGGGTGCGATGTGTAGCCTCTAGCTAGAAGAAATTGTGAGTATGGTGAGAAGGAGATATTACATCAGAGATGGCGGACTACTTGGAAATTTAAAACAAACTACCGAGACAATTTTTTTTGCTTCAAATTTGTCACACTAAAAATAAGATACGTGTAATTCTGCAAGTCTGTATAAATACAAAATCAGAGATTGCAGACTACTTGGAAATTTAAAACAAACTACAGAGACAATTTATTGGCTTCAAATTTGTCACACTTGGGTGCGATGCGCAGCCTCAGGCTAGAATAAATTGTGTGAACGATAAGAACTTGATATTACATCACAGATGACAGTTTATTTGGAAATACATGACAAAGATGACTGAGACAATTGGGTTTCAAATTTGTCAAAAAAAGGTCATTCTATATTTAATACCAGGCCAATAGACTCATGCACGTATATATGTGTGACTAGAGATATGTTACATGTATCTCAAATATGTCAAATTTTTGAATTAAGTTTTCCTCTCACAATGTTGCTAAGATCCGACAAGATTGAAACCTGCCATAAATAGCGTTCAACAATCCTATCATTAAGAACACGAGGTTCATCGCCTAAAATACAGTAACAACCGCTTTTCAAATGAATGGCTTAACCTTGTATCACTCAATGAAAAACCAATCTGGCAAACAATGGTTTAAAAATAATGAACGGCACTTGTATAGCCCATATCAAACTAAGTGACTCTATGCGTATGGTTAAAGTCATTCCCGTGCCAATTTTGGCACATAAGGCGGCGCCTATCTCCGATTCATTAGCCCTAGGCCACACGTCTACTAAATGTAGCGAAAGCTACAGAAGGGGGCCAGTCCTCTGGTAACTCGTGTGATTAACTTTCCCATCTCCATTCTATAAATGCCAAGCGCCTGGCTAGAAGACAGAAGGTACCATTTTTAAAGTCTTTGGTACGACCCGGTCTGGGTTCGAACCCGGGACCTCTAACTGCTAAGCTACTATAGAGTGGTGAAGTGTGATGTCATAAATGATGTCATAAACATTTTTTTTTAGAATTTTCAAATTTGGACTTCATTTTCAGAAAGAGCATAACAAATAATGTCCAAATACCGAAAATCAAAGGAATAGGTTACGTATTGGCCGATATGCCCATCCGAACGATTTTTTGGTCAATGGGCAATCAGTGTTATAGTGCACTGGTTCCTAAATTTAGGAACCAGTGCATTATAACACTGATTGCCCATTGAAGTAAGATTCATTTGGATGGGCATATCTCAGCCAATACGTAACCTATTCCTTTGATTTTCGGTATTTGGACATTATTTGTTGTGCTCTTTCTGGAAATGAAGTCGAAATTTGACAATTCTAAAAAAGTGTTTTTATGACGTCATGGCTTCTGTACTCTATGCTCGGTCTCTATGCGCATACCCTGGCATAAAATGTACCTGCTATGGAGTACTGGAGGGAGAATCCCTTGTCGCTGGAGGTTGAGGAGTCAGAGATGAAGTAGACCCTGACAGTCCATCATCATCATCATCATCATCATTACTATCATCATCATCATTGCCATCACCTATATCATCACCACCATCATCATCATCATTGCCATCATCTACCACATCACCACCATCAACATCAAATCATTACCACCATCATCATCTTCACCACCATCCTCATCATCATCACCACCCTCATTATCACCAACATCAACAAATATCATAACCATCAACATCGCAATCCTCACCACCATCAACATGACCACCGTCATCATCATCATCATCCACTGTGTAAATATGAATGCTTTAAAAAAATGCAAACACAGTCAATATTGAGTGTGGAGAGATTATCTTTAAAATATTACAAAAAACAGCCCTACCTGCTATGGAGTACTGGAGGGAGAATCCCTTGTCGTTGGAGGTTGACGAGTCGGAGTTGAAGTAGACCCGGACGGTCCTGCCGCTCGAGTCGAAGACTGGTGGGAGGTTGGAACCGCAGTACCTTACAACACGTCCAGAACCCTGTATACAAAATAATACAATTAAACTTTAAGAAAACAAAACTGCTGAAACTGCTTATCTGCTATAAAAGCAAATGTTATCAAATATAAGTCAAGACGTCTAGTGCCATGCACTCAGATCTAGCAGACCCTTCATCAGGGCAATAAACTGAAAAGACAATGACTTGACAAGACTGACTTGTCAGTTCATTGCCCCGATGAATGATCTGCTAGATTTAAAGGTTTGGCACGTCTTACAATTAAAACTTTAATACAGATTCCGATTTAATAAAAGTATGTCACACACCATTTCACATTAAAACATCTTAACCTCTTGACTATGGGAACCAGGTGGGTTGTGTACAAAGCCTATGGAGATTTTAGAATCTCAAAGGGAATGGGTTAAGAGTCTTTGAAAGCTGCCCCCCCCCAAAAAAAAAAAAAAAAATTAAATAAATAAATAAATAAAATAAAAATAATAATAAATAAAATAAATAAATACAAATATTAAAAATAATTGCCAAATGTTATATTATTACATAATCGAATAAACAACACATACATGTACAATACTACTTGATTCTTTATCTCAAGCTAACTGCAAGACTTACATTTTAATTAGCATTCATAATATCTGATCTGTCATAGATCAGACAATGACCCAAGGAGATGGTCTGTGATTACAACTTTATTTCTCTATCATCAAAAATCTTATCCACCTTTTGCAAGCCAAAATGTTGCAAGATTATTGTTTTATATGAAAGAACATGTCATGTAAGAGCTTTCCTGAAAAGATTAGGACTTTAAACTGCCTTTTCATGGAGTTATATCGATTTTAAGACCTCAAAATAAAATTGCTATGTCAGCTTACCTCTGGCAAGTCCCTGAACTCCAGGTAGTCTCTACTGCAGTCGCTGGTCTGCTGGATTCCGAGCTCCGTTGTCTGCAGACGCACCTGGCTCGTCGAGTTGCCGTCAATCACCCACGAGCACCGCTGGTTCACTGGGTACGGGCTGGGGTAGTTGGGCGACATTATGACCTGCGTCGAGTCTGTAGCATAGAATGTCCCTCCACATGGTACTGGAAAATGAAAATAAATTGAGGGTTTGTTAATCTTTTTTGGCCAGTATTTAACTTGAATGAATTTCTTCACTGACAAAGAGAGTGACCACCATATGAACATTGTGTGTATAACATGGTGCATATATTTTCACATAAGAGACAGAAAGGGTATTGAAATAGATGGTTGACAGTGTACTTACAATCGACGGAGGCATACTGCAGGGAGAACCCAGATCCTGTGCCAGCATCGTTAGTGTGGAACACCACGTAACCTTGGTTACCAGATAACACGATGGTGGACGGTGCAGAGGATCCGCAGAAGCGTCCAACCAGTGGGGCAGAGGATCCAAACCCATCTCGTACCTGTGATACGAACAATACAAAAAGTGAAAGATGTATGAATGTATATCAAAATTGGGACCCTGTATTAACTCATTTGTGACCGGCTATAGCAAAACTTGGCACTTGTCGGTACAAATACAAATGTAGATTAACACACCATTAGAAAGGGCTCATCACAAGCTTTCAGTTGATGCTTTGTTCTAACAATTTGGTCCGTAATTGGCGAAGATATGATTGTTTCAATTTTACAATCATAAGTCTTTTACACACATTATGAGAACTTGAAATGCCCATTTCTTCAAAACATTCATTACCGACATGTGCAAGGTTTTGCTATAGCCGGTCACATTTATTTCAGATGTCTATTTAAAATAATATAAATACTATATTTGTTCAAATAATTAGAGCAGTCAACAGAATAAATTAATTTGATTGTCCTCGTGAAGGTAATCTTATTTTGCTGAATGTTTTTTATTCTTGAACCAATAATGAAGAAAATCAGATGTTTGATTTTTCAACAAACTAATTTTTTGTCCCTACCTCTACATAATCATTGGTACAATCAGCGGAGCTCTCGATGTTGAATGACCCAGTGAAGGTGATCTGAACAGCCTTGTTGATGTCCGGTACGAGGATCTGTGTCCGGCAGTCCAGGTTGTTCTCATACTGGCCGTTATTGTCTGCGTCAAAGTCTGAGAATGCGCCTGAAGCTGTCGTCAGAGTGCCTCCGCATCCCTGGCTCGGCCCTGAAACAAAACAATAAAATGTATCCCATTGGTTATTTCCTATCTTCTTGTTCGGCAGTTCAGGTAGTTTGTTACAGGGCAATTCCAAGGTAACAGCGTGACGGTCGGAGGGTGTTTCTCACGATGAAAGTCTAAATAACTCACAAAATAAAAATGTCCAGAACCAAATTTTGATATGCATCTGTTACCACTATCCTACCAATTATTTACAATAGGAAAGGCAATCAAAATTCCCACTAAATTATGAATTATGAATATCAATATCTGCGGTAACAGCGTGACGGCAAAAAGACACAGATTTCTTACATGGTAAGAAACTAAGCAAACTCTGTGAACTATAGGAACATTTTGCAATTTTGTCACATTGATTCTTTGTACTAGACATCACTCTAGAACATCCAAATAAAAATGTAGAAAAAATCCAATGTTCATAGCAAATATGATATCATAAACGTATCTGTGCACGGTAACAGCGTGACCTCTGAATTGTACATGTTATATATGGGAGATATTGATGAGATGAATAAGATTATATAATTTTGATGTAGTCATCCAGAATCTATACAGAACTAGATGAAAGGGTAATATAACCCAGATGCTCTGAAATGATGGTTCGCATGACACAAATTTGCAGCGTAGCGCCCTCTATTGATCAAAAGATGTTTTTGGACATAACTGAAATTCTTATCTTTTTCAGAATTTAGTTTGTGGAACCATCAAATATCAAAACCAAAATACATACTTAATTGCAACAATGAAATATTAGACCTTTGACATCTGACCTTTGACCTTATTTCTCAAATTAGCATACAAATGTTTCATTTTATGTCGGCACAGTGCATATCTACAAGTGATTTGTTTCATGTAACATGATTTCAATGTCAGTAAGTTTCTGTGTTTGAATTGGTAATTATCCGAGTGACCTTTGACCTGTGCTCCAAACATTTTCATAGAATTTTCTTTTACCTACACTCTTTCTAACATTAATTCTGGCATATTTTTGTGAGATAAAAAATGAACTACAATAATTTGACCTGTTGACCTTTGACCCCATGACCAAATTCTATAATCAGGTCATCTACTTCACTGAACGCATACCAGTATTAATTATCATGTCATCCTTCAAGGATTCTTGAAATATCTTGAGAATAATATATTTTTTTCATATTAATTAGCTATGTGACCTTTGACCTCATGGCCCCAAAATGTACAAGATAATCTGTACCTCTGAATACATGTCTTGTACAAAGTGTAAACAAAATCCATCCAACGATTCTTGAGATATTGCAAAAAAAGAACACTAATGTTATGCACATACAGACAGACGGACATACAACCCCTACACATTTATGACTCGGGTAACTTTGTGATGGAAACATTATCAACTGACCCTATTCATTAATCAAAGCATGAGCAATGCCCGAGCATACCTAAAAAAAACATATTTCATTATTTGATTTTGTCTAGTGTATTATATCAATGGAGATCAAAGTAGGTTGCATCACGCTGTTACAAAAAGTAACAGCGTGACCAAATTGATATTGCTTAGATTAATTAGTGGTAAAAGATAATGCTGCTAGTTAGCATCCATAATATAGCCCTATGGGCGAATGAAGAAGAAACAAAACATAATTTCATTCCCATTCATATTTTTCCAGAAATATTAAAAATACCTGTTTTTAGGGTAACAGTGTGACATATTGATGACTATAAATGAAACAGTCACTGAAGCAGAACAAAGAGCGAAAATGCCGAAATAGATATTTATCTGATAAATTGAAGTAATGTTCTTACCAACACTGAAAGAAAATTTTATGAAAACCTATTTTTGCAGCTCTTTTAAGCTTAATATTTACAAGTATATTTTGTGAAAATAATTGAAAATTAATTTATGCTAATTAATTCCTATGAAATAATAGTTTATGCAAAAACATTTTTTGAACGAAATGCATTTCTGAATAGTTTAATCTTTTAGCTTTAATTTGATACCAAATATGTTATGATTCGACGAATTTGAAAAATGGGTGCTTATGTCAATGCTTGCTTGGAAGTGCCCTACAGTCCACATTAATCTCTTCTGTACGAGGCAGGAAAGCATCTATCAAACATCAAGTTAACCTGTTGCCTTCAAGATTCTGAAATCCCCATAGACTTTATACATGGCACACTCGGTTCCCGTAGGCAAGGGGTTAAATGGAACCACCAACCCAAAATAATGTTCTAATGCATGAAAGAGAATAGGTTTAGTAGTCCATTCCACCAAAAACTTCAGATAAATAGTTTTTTGATACTGAATTATGTGTTCACGGGTCTGCAGAAGAAGATTATCATCTATTGTCTAGGAGCTTATAGAAGGGGTCTTTAAGTTCCTATGACAATAAAATTAGTCTGTTTTTTGCAGACCCTTGAGTGTTTGCTGGCAGTAAGTATGACTATAAAGTTTGAATAGAGATATTTTTTGGAGACACATATTCTACGGCTGCTGCGGGAATAGATTACTTAAACTAAGATACTTTTATATATCACAGGATCATTTTGGGGGCAAGGGTTCCTTTCAATTATACGAACAGGTGATGTGGTTGGATTGAATGGGCTCCTCCGAATGCAACATCCCAAGTTCTTGTCAAAGACCATAAAATACAGAATACAAACTATGGCGGGAATGAAAATAAAATGGAAATGTCTATTAAACTCACCATACACGGAGCGGTACGATCCAGTGAAGCCCGCTAAGGTGACCGAGTAGTCCGTGACCATGTTGATGAGCATGGAGTTGCCCGTGGAGTGGAAGTAACCCGAGGGAACATCGTATCCACAGAGGGGGCTCGTCAGTGGGGTGCTGAAGTCATCACCGTCGTACAACACCACATAGTCGTACCTACAGGCACTGTTCGCCTCCAACTCAAACGTTTCAAATCTGTGAAATGGAGGGGGAAAATTGTGATCGGAATAAATCAGCGGGTGTTTTTTTAAGCCAGAATTCTGTACATAGCTCTTTGGGTCATCACCGTCATACAACACCACTTAGTTATACCTACAGGCACTATGCAGCTCCAAATCTGTAAAATGAAGGGGAAAATTGTGATCAAGCTGGATTATCGGGAAGTTTCCCAATAATGATTTAGCCACTCCCACAATCAACATCACACCCGAAATCATAGTTCCCGATCTGTATCAGCACTGGATGAAGAAAAAAATCATCAAGGCATACACTGCACAAATACATTTTTCATATGTTCAAGTAACCAATTTAAGTCAAAAATTTGTTTTCACAAACTCACTTAAACTCCACAGTCTTGGTAGGGTCAACGGTGATGGTCCAGGTACAGTTCTGGTCATTCTTGTAGGCGGTCAAGTGGGGTGGGGTCGAGATCATCCCAGAGTCTGCTGTGAACAAGCCTCCGCAACCTGGTTACACACAATTATGGGCGGGAAAAAGAGAGAGAGAAGTCCAAAATAAAGTTAATTTGTTACACAAAGACGTTTTCGAATATCAAGAAAATTTGCAGACTGAACTAAATAAAGACTTTTTTTGTAGGTGGGGATGAGATTAGCCCAGAGTCTGCTGTCAAAAGAAAGAAATTATATCAATTATGTACCTCATTCAAATTATACAAAAATAAAAATTACATGTAGGCATGAACACAACATAAATTGTGCCTATATGGTTGTATCGGGTCACTGAACTAGACTAAACTTTATACAATACAAGAGATGGAAAGAGCAACCTTAACAGTAGAAAGTGTACGTGAGTTTTGATACAATCAACATGTTCATAATCTATACAGCTCAACACTAGCACTTGCCCCCTTGACCGGGGCAAGTAACAATTTATGTCGGGCAAGTAAAATTTCATTAATGGCCTAGTTTGCTTGCCCGATCAGGCAACTAAACTATTGGTCAACTATGAGAAAATAATGTCATTCCTCAGGTTTAAAAATCTCATCCAGAAGTAAGTGGGCAAGTAAACTTTCAGTTCGGGCAAGTAAAATTTGAAAGTTTTAATTTTACTTGCCCAAACGGGCCAGTAAGGAAAAAAGTTAGGAAAAAAGTTAGTGTGGAGGCTTGCTGTACTATTCATGCATTCGTGATTTGGTGACTAGAGTGGAAATTAGAATGTACACACAAGTTACTGCAATCTACAAAGGGTAATTTCAAGTATGGTGTTTGGGGTTGGTGTTAGTGCTTATTAAACACTAACACCGGCCTTAAGCGCCATATTTGAAATCCCCCAATGTCACTGTATAGCATCCTAACACGAAGTCATCTCAAATGTGGTGCCTAAGGCCGGTGTTAGGGTTTAATAAACACTAACACCGGCCTTAAGCGCCATATTTGAAATCCCCCAATGTCACTGTATAGCATCCTGATCCTAACACAAAGTCATCTCAAATGTGGTGCCTAAGGCCGGTGTTAGGGTTTAATAAGCACTAACACCAACCCCAAACACCATACTTGAAATCATCCAAAGTCATTCACTGGGTTAATACACTTACCCTGCTCAAAGTTGAGCCGGAATCCTGTGCCTGCGATGCTCTGGTCCGAGTAGAAATTGACGTAGACCGGTCCGACCGCATCAAAGTCCGAGGGAACGGTGGTGCCGCAGTACTGGCCCAATAGATTTCCGGTGGCGTCTACACCTTCGTATACCCTCACGCCATCATAGGCACATGTGCCATGATCTGCGAACAAAAGTGGTGTAATTGGAGTTAAACAACTGTCTGTCTCAAGAATGTAGATGACATCACCAGAACGGCTTCGCATATTTTTTAGCCCACATCATTAACCCTTTAGCACTCAGAGGCCGCGTGAAACACGTCAGTTTACTCCTCAGAGATCCGTGGCAAAATGATGTGTTTGAGACATTGATCCAAACAAAATGAAATAACTCTTTACAAGTTGAGTTTTGTCAATTACAAGTTATTAATATTTTGGAGATTATAAGATGGCGCACAACATATATCAAACTAAGTTGTTGAAAATATACACAAGCCAGCTAGTCAGCTCCTAAAGCCGAATTACTCACTCGGATTTAGAAGAGTGGAATCACTGTCCCAGTCCCACATATCGTTTTTCGCGTTAGCAATTAAAAGCTATGATAGATTAGACCCCGATTTGACGATTAAACTTATACAAAATGGCTAAAAGAGGTACTAATATCCAAATAATCGGAATCAACGTAAATATCACTATGTTTGATGCCCAGGGTTAGGTGAAAATCATCGTCAAATGATAATTATCGAGCCTTTTCCCGCACAAAATGTCTGCGTCTCGCTTCTTGACCTTGCTCGTGTCTTGTTTACGGGAAAGATCAATATAGCGCATCTGTGTTCGCCCGCTGCTATGCATCACTGTGTTTGAATGGAATTTGCATGTAAACGGTTCACGAGAGGCATACACTTTATATTACAAATGTTCAGTGTAGAAACCTATTGATAGCTTACGCACAATTGCAGCCCCGTAACATGCCTAATAGGGATACTAGAGCGCGCTAAAAACGTACGGGCGGTTACGGGCGGATTAAGGGTTAAAGGAATTACAAAAAAACAAATGGTGAGAATTTGGGCTTTTATTTGAGAAATGAACTACCCCACTTCTAGAATAAAACATTTACAAAGAGAAAAAAAGATAATTTGGAGCGTCTGAAATAAAATATTTAAAAGAAGAAAAAAACAGATACAGTCAAACCTGTCTTATAACAGCCAACCTGCTACGAGTGACCACAAGGAGTAAAACAATGTCAATGAACCTGTCTACAGTGGCCACTTTTCATGTTTCCCTTGGGTGGTCAGTGGTCACAGGTTTGATGGTATTTGTGTCTATAGAGGTCACCTGTCTACAGAGGACACTTTCCTCTTGTCCCCTTTGGTGGTCATTATACACAGGTTTGACTGTAACTTGGGACTCACCCTCAAGGTCAAAGGGATCAGCAAAGCTGAGGATGAGAGGTGCGTTGGAGTCAACGGTGATCTTGTAGTCACAGGATGCGCCCATGGGGTAGTTGACGTCTGGGTAACCGGGAGAACGGAACGAGCCCTGGGCGACGCTGAAATCAACACCACACACTACAAAGAAGAAAAAAATGAAATATCAAAACAGATTATTGATATTTCCATATATAATGGGAGATGTAATGGAAAAAATGTTGATTGAAAATATAAAAATAAATACATACTAGGCAGTGATGCCTGGCCTTAATATTGAAGAGGCATAAAGGTACCGTAAAACTCCGTGTATAAGACGCACTTTTTTTCCGTCGGAAAATTTTCAAAGTGGGGGGTGCGTCTTATACACAGGTACAGCCAAAAAAAAAAAAAAAAAAAAAACCGGACACCCGGTAGTCATCTTTAATGCATATTAAACTGGTCTAGGGCATGACAAGAGCTCGATATAAGGGGGAACATTTATCAAAATATACCTTTTCCTACATAAATTATAGTGGTTAGCAAAACAAAATGCAAGTTTTTAAGCAGTAACACTGCTACTAATTGAATATTCAGATGTTCATGAGTAGCAGCACTCATTTAATATTCAATTTTCTAAACAGTGGTTATACATTTTTCTCAACAAAAAAGTTATTAATGAATTTAGTATTTTGCATATTTAATGAGCATTGCTACCTCATGAATATATGAATATTCATGAAAAAAAATATTCTAAAAAAAAAAAAAAAAAAGAAAGTTGGGGGTGCGTTTTATACACGAGTGCGTCTTATACACGGAGTTTTACGGTATCTAGTAACTTTGTTGCCATGTGCAAAAACTGATGGAGGATTGATTCAACAAGTGATTTTTTGAAAGTTCACGGTAAATGAATGTCATATGACCGAGGAGCGAGCGAAAATGCAAAGTAATATTTGCTGATTCATTGCATTTACTTTGTACACAGTCTAAAATCTCCCATGGAGAATTTGAACTCCGAATTCTTCAATCATAAATATATTCATGTAAATCAATGAAGCCGCGAGCGAAAATGCAAAGTAATATTTGCTAATTCATTGCATTTACTTTGTACACAGTCTAAAATCTCCCATGGAGAATTTGAACTCTGAATTCTTCAATCATAAATATATTCATGTAAATCAATGAAGCCGCGAGCTATCGAATCTGGCAGATTCTTCTTCAGGTGCACAATTAGGGAGCTTTAGATTTCACAACCTAGCCCATGACGCGGAATCTTCTCTTCCCTAACGCTGCGTTTTTCTCCTTATCGACCAATCACGGCGCGGTATAGGCTGAAGAACGCAGCGTTAGGGGAGAGAAGATTCCGCGTCATGGGCTAGGTTGTGAAATCTAAAGCTCCCTATTGACAGCTAAGAAGAAGAATTTGCCAGATTCGAAAGCTCGCGGCTTCATGATTTACATTTGATTACGCTTGCCTTTATAGTGGACAATCAAGCAGTTTTCAGCAGTTTTTTACATTTATAAATATCTTCATAACGAAAGAGAAATTCTGAAAACCAAAACCTGTTCCATGCTTCTATTGGTCATACAAATCCAACAAACTATTAGAGTTCTATTAAAGGGCAATGCAACTCAAGAAAAGAGTTTATACTACTTTATACATCGTAATATTCCTGTTTATTATATGTAACATTACTCCGACTCAGATTTCTGCTTTGAATACTTGTAGATGCGCATCTACAACAAGTATTCAGACAATGGTTTGAATAGGAGCTATTGAAGTGCATTAATGCATATCATTGACCGAGGTCCGTACAAACCTAATAATGACGGCCTCCAGTGTTCGCGTAAATAGTGGTAAAGACGATAGAGTTTTCACATTTTTCTTCCAAAGCAGAAATCTGAGTCGGAGTAATGTTACATATAATAAACAGGAATACTACGATGTATAAAGTAGTATAAACTCTTTTCTTGAGTTGCATTGCCCTTTAAAGTAAGTTTTCTGTATTTCTTACGATGTTATTAAAATCTTTTGAGGCCCATTTTTTGGTCATGCCTTGGAGACTTGCCTTGGGATTAGATGCCTTGGCCTTGACCTTAAGCCTTGGCCTTGATGGTTGAGGCCTTGACTACAACAGCGAACACAGATACTATAGGGATATCAAGTTGCACGTTTCAAAATGAGTATACAAATTTAGATCCTAGAACATTTTAATGACTGGGTTTATACTTACCACTCGACCATGTTGCCATGAAGCCTGTGCTCTGAGATGATCCGTCGCTGCGGAATCTCACGGTCAGAATCATGTTTGAGGAGGATACCGGGGCGGGGGAAGATGAAGAATCAAAGGAGCCAAGAGAGGGAGCACTGGAATCAGCTCCATCAAAGAACTAGTCAAAAAGAAAACAATTTTTTTTTTTTTTTATTTGTAAAATATAATTAGTAACATTTGAAGTATTATAGAAATTCAACTGCAACTACTTGGGTCACTAGTTTCATGTAAAACAATCAGTTCTGTATTCAAATTATCAATTAGCACTGTGACTTTGAATGACCCCATGACCTCAAAGGTCACTAGCTCCATGTTTAACCCTCAATCAGTTGTTAGGATGTATTTTCTCATACCCAAGTCAATAGCTTCATGTTACATTGTCAATCAGTCTTTAGGATGCTACATGTATTCAAATGACAAATTAGCCCTGCAAACTTGTTAATGTTACAGTCCTTCTTCTACGTACCAATTTAGGCACATAATGTAAGGCGGTGCCTATCTCCGATTCATTAGCCCTAGGCCACATGTCTGCTAAATGTAGCGAAAGCTACAGAACGGGGCCAGTCCTCTGGTAACTTGTGTGATTAACTTTCCCTTCTCATTCTATAAATGCTGAGCACCTGGCTAGAAGGCAGAAGGTACCATTTTTCAAGTCTTTGTTATGACCCGGTCTGGGTTCAAACCCGGGACCTCCCGTGCATGAGGCGGACACTTAACTGCTAAGCCACCACCCTTGGTCTTGCAAACTTGACCCCCTTGATATAACATTAATTTACCATGGACTATACACACATCACTCAGTGGACATATCAGATCACAGAAATACACATTTTATCAACAATTTGCCAGTTTTGTGCACATGTCATCAAAGTTATTAATAGTTTCTTTTAAACAAGAATATCTCTGAAGAACAAAAAGTGACTTTAGATAGCAACCTGGTCTTTCTCAAACGACAATATTTGTGTGTGATGCTATTCAGCAGAAATGAATCATCGCAATTAAATCAACATACCTCGACGGTGTCTCCGCTTCCAAGACCAAAGTTCTGACCAAAGGTAAGGTTGACATGCGTCGAGTCTTCTACATAGATGCTCCAGACACATTCAGAGCTAGCGTCATAATTGCTGGGGTAGTTGGGTGTCTGCAGGGTTCCGGTCGAGCCATGGAAATTGCCCCCACATCCTGAAAATTAGGGCATATACAAAAAAGCACAACCATTATCCCTGGGTATCACTTTATCCTACAAATATTTTAAGAAATTTTAATTAGATCTACAGAATATAATTTCATTAGAAAAGTTTGTATGAATCAAAGGATCACTGACAAATCTGATGTTCCCATGCAGACGGTTTTCCCATATCATACCGATAGCTTCCCATACGCTATCCAATACTTTTGCAAACAGGAAATTTGGTTATATTATTATTATTATTACATGTTATGTAAGCAAACTCATAATAGAAAACTCTTTACTAAACAATTTGTTCAAGTCAAGATGGGAAATATGTGTCACAGAGACACAAATAACCAGTTTAAAATAAAACAAACATGGAAACCCCCTAATGCTCGCGTAAGAACGAGGAGATATTGGCAGTATGGGAATTATTTTTGAGTTGTTTCCTCAATCAATCAATCAATCGATACTAACCGCTTGTGACAGTAGTCCATTCCATCCTGAATCCTCCCGCTGATAACGATGCGTCAGTCGAGAAGATGATGAACATTTGGTTGCTAGACGATGTGAAGCCAGTGGGGGCCACGCCGCCGCAGTACGGGTACTGGCCAGAGATTTGTGGGGAAGTGGGAAGGCCGCCATTCCGCACCGACAGGTAATCATACTGACAGTTCTGGTGGGTCTCGATATCAAAGGCTGTGAACGTATACTGTATGTAAACACGCACACAACAGAAAAGAAAGAACAAGGAGGAATTTAGATAATAACTAATAGTATGCATAAATAAAACTGTATGGACCACATAAACATAACAAAAGAAAAAATAATGAATTTAGCTAACATCTCTCAGCATGCAGTACAAGAACAATAATATAAACGCTACAAATGATGATATAATCTCAGTATAACATTCATTGAAAAAAAAAAAAAAACCCCGTCTTTGTCCACTGTAGTTTTTACTTGCCCGACTGGGGTACAAGGCAAACAAATTAATATCTAGCATTGGTTTTACTTACAGAGATTGTTTCTCCGAGAGGTGCATCTATCCTCCAGGCACAGTGATCACTGTGGTCATAGGCATTGGGGAAGTTGGGACTCGTGATGACACCCGAAGTGCCGCTCACAACCCCACCGCATCCTGGTAAAAAAACAAACAATGTATATAAACACCAAATCATCTTTATTGTATAAATTATAAGCAATATCAACATCAACATAACCATCATCAAATCACCATCATCATCATCGTTATAATCAACACCATCGACATTATCATCATGATCATTATCTTCATTATCTACATCATAATCACCATCACCATCACCATCATCATAACTATTATCATCATCATCATCATCATCATCCACATCACCATCACCACCACTACCATCATCATCACCACCACTACCATCACCATCACTACCACCATCACCATCACCATCACCATCATCATCATAAGACAATACTATAATCTTCTTTATCAAATTTATCATCAAACTTACTTGAAGCCTGATACTGCATCCTAAATCCATCTCCCTGAACACTGCCGTCTGTTCTGAATCGCAGGAAGGACGTCGAGAAGGGGATGAAGTAGGGGCTCGGTGCTGTGGTGCCGCAGAATCGCATCAGCTCGGTACCGCTATCATCCGGTCCTGTATCAAGGAGCACAGAATTTTGTTCACAGAAATAAGTCTACCCTTTCCAAAAGCAATTGGACTTGTTTTAGCTTGTTTTAGGTATCAGAGAAAATTTAAAATAAAATGACAAGTGTTAAATATAAATTATCATTCAAAATATGTATTAAGCATTTCAAATCTTGATAATTTTGCTAATGTTTGAATAACAAAAATATCAGATATTATGCTAATGATGATTCATCTAAAAAATTGAAAAGTTTTGCAACTTGTTGTCTAACAACGATAACAAATATCTTTATAGTTGTCATAAAATTTGAGATAAATGGGAGCTGTTGAGGTTAAAAAAGTTCAACAAATGCATTTTTCATGTGTACTGAAGCTGCGTTTTTACAATTTACAAATCAAGACTCTTACCTTCAAACAGTTGAAGGTAATCGTACACGCAGGTCGAGTGTGACTCAATGTCAAAGTTGTCGTCAAATGAAAGATAGAGGGAGCTGTTGATGTTTGCAGCGTTTCCCAGCGTCCACTCACAGTTGACGTTGTTGGAGTAGTTTGCGATGCCGTAGAGCGGGCTCATGATGTAACCCGTCCCACCGGGGTTCACCGTAACCTGGCCACCACATACTGTTTATGCACGAAAAAAAAAAAAATAGATACAATCAAACCTGTCTAAAGCAGCCAGCCTGCCTATAGTGGCCACCAAACGTGATGTGCCACCAAAAGTGAAATATGGGATACACTTCTTGAATACATCACAATTAAAGAAGTCATTGCTAAACTCACATACAAATGAAAATATTGAAACGCTGTTGTCGACTGTTAAAATTGTCATGGGACAAGCTCAAGTATTATGTTATAAGATGATGCATGAACAAAAAAATATTCTGCAATTCATGACTTAGAAAACAAAACAAAATTGAACTAACATTATATCCTTGCAAAATTACTTTTCAACATCTACCATCAAGATAAATAATGCAGAGATGAATTGAACCCACAAAAGAGAATTGGTACAAAGAGAGCTATAGAAAGAGAAAGAGAGAGAGAGAGAGATGGGTAAAGCCCAACGCACACAGAGCTTCTTGACCCGATCCGCCTGGTTTGCAGTCAGGCTAGAATCGGGCCAGATCAGTGGGAATCAATTTAACATGTTGAATCGCCCCTGACTGGCTTCAGACTGGCAAAATCAGAGTCATGAAGCAAAGCACAATGAGCTGATCCGACCGAAAACCAGTCGTATCGGGTCGAGTCGGCTCTCTGTGCATTTGGATTTACAGTACTAACCCGAAGCATCATTGGAGTCGTATCGAGCCTGGAACCCACGACCTGCCACACTGCCATCCGTGCTGAAGACCACACGCATGGTGTTGCCACTGGATGATATCGCATCGGGGGTGGTGGCCCCACACAGGGTATTCAGCAATGGGGAGTTATCGGCAATACCATTGTAAACCTTTAGAGTAATTTGTAAAGAAAAAAGACAAAAATTATTATAAACCCCTTTAGGAAGGATTGATTTTGCTATATGTATTCTCTATAGACTGCTGCCGGAGTATTTTCGGGACCAGACCTGAAGGGCCTTTTTGCATTACATTGAAAGTACACTTTTATGTTAGATCTAAATAGAAATCTTGTTATTGGTGACAGCACTAGGTGATATATGATATCATGTTAGGGTAGATGGCATCACACTGTGTAATTAGTCAAATTTCTTCATAAAACTTTAAGTTCACTTGAGACAAAGTTAGAGACTAATTAGCGCGAACAAGTGCGAAGTACTGCGAAGAAGTGCAAACAGCAAGCTATTTACTGCGAACAAATTTCCCTTTCGCATGCACTTGTTCGCAGTAATTAGTAATTGCTGTGCTCAATTACTATCTACTGCGAACAAACGCGAACGGGATTTACTGTGAACAAATGTGTTCGCAGTATGAAATCCTGTTCGTGCTTGTTCGCAGTACATTTTTTCATGCTTATTCCATCGATATGTAGCTTATCTTCACACTAAAACCCCAAATAACCGATGTGTATTTTTATATCGATGGCTTATTCGCGCTATATAGTTCGCGCTTGTTCGCAGTACTTCGCACTTGTTTGCGCTAATTAGTAGGACCGGAGACTAGCTATCGTAACAATCTTACATGATCCAAATGATAATATACCTGTTTTCCGTCTGTGTATTTGATAATTTGAACCCATTTACTAAAACAAAAGAAACACATATTTATGTAGTACCTATTGGACAGAGGGGGATGAATTAATATTTCACCCCCTTCCCACCCCGCTCGTTAATAGGTTTCCCTTACAGATCTACGCCAGTTGAGATAATTCCTTCTCAACGAAAGGTAAATTTCTCGCCAATTACATTTTTCATGTAAAGACAAACAGGCTCTGTGTTCACAATAAAACAAAAAATCATGATTTAGGCTTATAATGAGATTCACCCACCTTGACATAATCGAAGTTGCAGGTTGAAGAATCCTCAACATCAAAGTCATCAAAGTACAGGGTGATAAGATGGCCCTGCTGCACTGTGATGCGCCACTCACACATCCTGGAATGGGTGTACTCATTGGGGTAACTGGGGGATGTGAAAGATCCAGTCGGGGTCACCAAATCACCACCACACACTAAAGAGAGAAAACCACAAATGTATAAGTATTGGAAGAACATGAAGAAATAAACATGACAGGATCTAACATTGATTTGAGAGTCACGTTTAACTGTGATCCACAACTCACACACCCTGGAGTGGGTGTACTCATTTGGGTAACCAGGCGATGTGAAAGATCCAGTCGGGGTCACCATATCCACCACCACACACTACAGAGGAGTAAGAAGTATGCATACATTAAAAGAGAATAAAGATACATAATTATGAGGGGATCTAAAGGTCTTGTTTAACTTTGATGCGCCACTCACACACCCAGCCTGAGTGGGTGTACTCATTGGGGTTACCAGGCGATGTGCAAGATCCAGTCGGGGTCACCATATCCACCACCACACACTACAGAGGAGTAAAAAGTATGCATTCATTAAAAGAGAATAAAGATACATAATTATGAGGGGATCTAAAGGTCTTGTTTAACTTTGATGCGCCACTCACATACCCAGCCTGAGTGGGTGTACTCATTGGGGTTACCAGGCGATGTGCAAGATCCAGTCGGGGTCACCATATCCACCACCACACACTACAGAGGAGTAAGAAATATGCATACATTAAAAGAGAATAAAGATACATAATTATGAGGGGATATAAAGGTCTTGTTTAACTTTGATGCGCCACTCACACACCCAGCCTGAGTGGGTGTACTCATTGGGGTTACCAGGCGATGTGCAAGATCCAGTCAGGGTCACCATATCCACCACCACACACTAAAGAGAGAAAACAATAGATTTATAGGTATTGGAAGATCACAAAGAAATAAACATAACAGGATCTAACATTGATTTGAGAGTCACGATAGACTGTTATCTACCACTCACACACCCTGAAGTGGGTGTATTTGGGTAACCAGGCGATGTGAAAGATCCAGTCGGGGTCACCAAATCACCACCACACACTACAAAAAAAGAGTGATAGGTAGGTATACATACATACTGCAATGTTCAAATGAACTTTTCTTCCTTGGTGGCCCTATTCCAAGTATTGCAATCCATCCTACTATCCATCTAACTATAACAAAATACCTTATGACACAGCAGGCAAATACCACATGTTAAAGGGTACCACCACCCAAAAATAATATTCTTATAAATGAAAGGTAACATCTTTAGTAGTCCATCAACAAGTTCACAAAAATATGTTTCCAGAAAAAAAATATATAATTGGGAAACGCATCACCATTCTAAAGCATGCATTCATGGGTCTGCATGTACGAAGACTACTATGTCCAGAGCGAACGAATCGTCCGGGATTCTATTGTCTCCAAACGTACGCGTGAATAGCATTGGCACACTCGCAAATGTTTGGCTCGTACGGAACCAGGAAATAATAGTGGTTCCGTAAGTGGTGGTAATTTATTGCTTTGTTTGTGAATTTACACAACTCTTTGCAAAATGTTGGGTATCTATTTGATATCACAAAACGGTACCAAAACATATAATTATGTGTTGTTCTTTACCTAGTGGTCCCCTTTAACTTATTCACCTATTCCTTCTTCTAGCCATACACACTTCTATCGATCCACCGATCCGACCATCAAGAACACCTCACAAGGATCCAACACGTACCTTCTTGACTTGCTAAGTATTGGAGTGAGAATCCACCTCCAGTGCTGGAGTCCGAGTTAGTAACCATGACGACGTAGGCATATTCGCTCGATGTGTCAACAGATGGTGGAATGCTGCTGCCACAGTATGTTGCCAGGAGTGGTGCTGTATTTCAACAAGTAAAGCAAAAAAGAAAATGAGAAATTAACATTTAAGGTTAAATTTTCTCATTGCTTAACAATGCAAAACACATACCAAATTATTTTCTATAGCTTGGTCACTTGCTAGAAATAGCTTTGGTTTCACAAATACTGTATTTTAACAGGAATAGTTCTACATTAAACAAATACAGTGAAAATGAACAGATGAGGGACTTTCTTTTAACTGATTTTTTTACTGAAATAATGCAGACATGTATGGAAAATGACTTAACACCTTATGTTTAGCTAGGGTAATAATTGGTACAAAAATTAATCAATGATCCATGCATGTATATACCCTTCCTATTTGCATGTATGCCCCATGAACACAATATCCACATTCTCTACATTAGATGCATATTTTTAGCCAAAGCAGCTTCAGTACCAATATTTTTCAAATGAGGGGGAAAATCAATATTCTTAGAAACAGCGAGCTGCATAATGAATTGTTATTTATTTATTATTTTCATTCACAGCTGGATAGCTCTTTCAGTTAACTGATATTCCATGTGGTCCAAATTAAAACATACAAAGCATTACTTTACAAAAAGATACTGCTTACTCAGAAGTAGAGAGAAAGAATAGTAGACTACTAGAAGCATTTTAATAAAACAAATTACTGTCAACTGAGAAGTAGCAAGAAAGAATGCTAGTCTTATCTTACCAGAAGCATTTTTCCCATCATAGATGCTCACGTAGTCGCCGCTAGAGCAGTCAGAACCAGTACTGGCGAGTTCAAAGTCTGTGAACGAAACGGTGATGTAGTGTCCCTCGGGTCCTGAGATGTACCAGTCACAGGTCGTGCTCGAAGGGTAGTTGCTGGGGTAGCTTGGAGAGGTGATTGCACCACTGCTACCACTGTAGCTGCCACCACAAACAGCTAAAGAAACAAATTATACATAAATCAATCATACACAATCCAGTAACACTAGGATTAATCAGTGATGTGAATAAACAGATAAGATAATAAATAATTCCAAACATATAGAGAGATCCGGAGGTCTCGGGTTTGAACCTCGGAGAAAGCTTATTTTTCTTTGCTCTTTTTTTATTTTAAATTAATAATAAATCAGAGCAGAGGACACTCACCTGTAGTGTATGTCATCTTGAAGCCTGCGTGAGTAATGCTGAAGTCTGTACTGAACTTGACAAACATGGCGTTGTTGGTTGTGGTGATGGGGTTGGGGGCCACGTTACCACAGAACTGGCCTATGAGAGAAGCACTGGCTGAACCACCATCACGTACCTCAACGTAATCATAGACACAGCTACATTAAAAGAACAAATCAGGACAGGATATAATCATAGATAACCACAGTAAACAAAACCAAATAGTCATTGGTATAAATTCTTGACAAACATAGCGTTGTTAGTTGTGGTGATGGGGTTAGGGACTTCGCTACCACAGAACTGGCCTTTGAGAGTAGCACTGGCTGAACCACCATCGCGTACCTCAATGTAATCAAAATAGGATAAATAATAGTAAATAATGTGTCGTTTTATACAGGGTGGCCCAAAAAAAACGGAACGGGGCACTTCCCAAAATATAATACCACAATGTTTATGTTCATCGGATAGGGTGTCCTTTCCAATGAAAAGCGATACCAAGAACAGTAATTTTGGTCAGGTCGTTTTTGTTTAAGGACGCAATGAGTGAGACCATGTCAGGTGCCGATTTATGTCGATTTCGACCTAGTCAATGCCAGTTTAACCGCACTCATTGCCCGTAATACCATTCAGCGACCAGGCCCATTCTCTCGGCACACGGCTGAGTGCACACTAACAATAGTGCGCGATACTCAACGATATGAACGGCGGTTCATGCGATTCATCAAGCGCTGGCTCAATACAAATTGACAAAAAAGAGAACCTGACATGGTGTCACTCACAGGGCCCTAAAACAAAAACTACACGACCAAATTGACTGTTCTTGGTATCGTTGTTCATTTGAAAAGACATTCTATCCGATGGACATAATACATGTGTTACTTTATTTTGGGAAGTGCCCCGTTCCGTTTTTTTTGGGCCACCCTGTATAGAGCCAAATATGATTGATAATCATAATATGAATAATAATATGAATAATCATAGTTGCATTATTACCCTGGTTTATCGGACACATTCATTACCTCTATGTGACTTTCACAAGGCTTTTAAATATACACTAAAATGTTTTGAACCTTGTTCCCTGAATCAACATGGTCTTTAATTAAAAATCTGGTAGAAAATGCGTACAAATTGCCATACCTAGAGTGAGCCTCGATGTAGAAGTTGCTGTCGAACTCTCCGCGAATGAGGTGTGTCTGCGGACCGGTGATGATCCAGATGCACTCAATGTTCTCTACGTAATTACTGGGCCAGAAGATGGATGATATGAAACCTGTGCTTCCGACAGATGGCAGTGTTCTGTAACCGCCACAACCTGAAGACCAGAGAGAAACGACCAGAGAGTTTGTAATTAATCTCATCGCATATGGACTTTATAGAACAAGTATCAGTAGATATGTACTGGTCATACATAGTTACTGGGCCAGTTGTTGGGACACAATGAAACCTGTGCTCCTAACAGACGGCAGTGTTCTGTAACCGCCACAACCTGATTACATAAGAAATGACCAGAGAGGTTGGGAAAGTGACCAATTAAACCCATCGCAACAGTGAAACAGATGTTTTTTTCATGTGGACTTTATAATACAAGTATTAGTAGATGTGTACTGGTCATACATATTTACTGGGCCAACAGAAGGCAGAGTTCTGTAACCCCCACAACTTTAAAAATCAAACTCATTGCAACATAACATGAGTGTTTTTCATGTGGACTTTAATATGTGGTAAAAGTATTAGTAGATATAACAATAAGTATATAAAAACATCTAGTAAAAACCTGCCTATAAAGTCGAAAGGATCCAACTGCAGACATGTTTGATTGCACCTGTCAATCCTGCGTGTGTGTCTACAGAGACTACATCTACCTGCTTAAATAGACCACTTTTTCTCATTCCCTAAGGCAGTCTTTATAGACAGGGTTGATTGCAGATGCCCTGCAGTGGTCTATCTATCTAGCCTATGTCTCTCCACTGCAGAAGGAAGGCCTCTTCATCACCATTCCATCTTCTTCTATCTTGTGCTAGTCGCATCCATGTAACACCCCCAAATTCTTTGATGTCATCCATCCAACGTCTACTCTGTCTGCCTCTTCGTCTGGTTTGTGTTATTGGTGTCCAGTTAGTTATATTATGTGTCCATCTATTATCTTTACGTCTTGCAAGGTGGCCTGCCCATCTCCATTTCTTTGTTTTTATTTCCTGTATGATATCCCTGGCATTTGTTTTCTTTCTTAAGTCCTCATTTCTGACCTTGTCTCTTCTTGTAACTCCTACCATAATCCTCTCCATTGCTCTTTCTGTGACTCTAAGCTTCTTTTCCAATTTCTTAGTTGTTGCCCAAGTCTATGCCCCGTAGGATAGTACCAGAATTATGCATTTATTGAAAATTTGTCTTTTGAGGGAGATTGGAAGATTCTCATCTCGGAGTATAATGCTGAGTTTCCCAAATTTCACCCAAGCTAGCTGTATTCTTCGTCGCACTTCTCCTACTGTTTCATTTTCAAGAGTGATGTTTTTACCGAGGTATATGTAACTATCCACCTTCTCAATTGTCATGCCATCAACTGCAATTGTATGGTCTTGTAGCTGGTTGCTCATCATTACTTTAGTCTTGTTAGTGTTCATTTTGAGTCCTGCCTTTTTACTCTCTACGCTCAACTCCTGGATCATCGTCTGTAGTTCCAGAGGATCATGACTAACAAGCAGAATGTCATCTGCAAACCTTAAATGATTAAAATATTCCCCATTTATTTTAATTCCTCTCGATTGCCAATCCAGGTTTCTAAAGACATCTTCCATGGCTGCTGTAAAGAGTTTCGGAGAGATTGGATCACCCTGTCTGACACCTTTTAGGATTTTAAAACTATTGGTAGTCGTATTCTCCAGATGAATTCTGGCGCTAGGGTCTTTGTAAATAGCTTTGATGAGGCGGATGTATTTCTCATCATCTATCTGTTTCTGTAGAGCATCTAATAGTGACTGGTGGTCTAAACTATCAAAGGCTTTCTCGTAATCTACGAATCCAAGACAAATGTCCAAACGATATTCCTTCGCCTTTTCAATGATCTGGTATTTTATCATAATAAAATGTATTCCTTGAAATGCTTGACCATCTTGCTCGCAGGCAGCTCGGCTACAGCCGAGGTAATAATATGTGACCGGCTATAGCAAAACCCTGCACTTGTCGGTAAAAATCAAAATGTAGATTTTCATACCATTAGAAAGGCCTCATCACAAGCTTTCATTTCATGCTTTGTTCCAACACATTGGTCAATAATTTGCGAAGATACGATTGTTTCAATTTTACCATCATAGGTCTTTTACACACATTGTGTGAACTTAAAATGCCAATTTCTTCCAAACATAGATTATTATAGAATGGGTTGATAAATCCCTGCAATCTGATTGGTTGAGAGCAAAATTTGTGCAGACAATTAATTGTACTGGGGGGTGTTTCACTAAGAGTCGCACTTACGAGTCGCACTTAGTGGCAAAATCGCTAAGATCAACTTAGGCTAAGAGCGACTTGAACGGGAAAGTTACGTGCGTCTCACAAAGTCGCTCTTAGGCTAAGTGCGACTCAAAATATTTTAATCTTCTAGTACGAGCCTGATTCATGAATATGCATGAGTAAGTAATTAGCATAATGCTATAAACACGAAAAATTTTCTCTTCGCCGATCTCGTGTCGTCTGCGTTCGCCTGTGCAACAAATTACTCGGTAAGTTCTCGTAATAAATTTATGTTTTCCTGAAGTAAATAATTTCATATCTTCTTCCAGCTATCTTATTTGTGCTGCTTTGAAGCGTTACTTTTCGAATCAGATTGCATGTTTTCTTAATGTGAAAGTTATAGGCAACTATAACGTCATTTCATAAACGGTTTCACGTCCTAGCTCGTTGTCTAGTCCCACATGTAGATATATATGTGTGTTGGCTAGTACTTGCTTGACTTTGACAAATGACAGTTTGAACGAATATTACAATATCATTTATCCAAATTGAAACGTCCGACCTATAGTGTATCGGACTATTGAAGTACACAATGTTACATATAATGCAAAATTAATTCAGATGAATGTCTAGTTAGTATACTTCATATGTTGACTGAGAGTGAGTGATGAGTGAGTGACTGAGTCTGAGAAGTGAGAGTGAGAGACATGAGACTTGAGACTGACTCACTGAGTGAAGCATGAAGTGAGTACTGTCCGAGTCTGATCGCTGACCGAGTTATAAGTGTAAGTGTAAGTGGAGCTCAGAATCGTATGTACATTCTTTTCATTTGCTGGTAAATACTAAATGAAATCATATCATAAATGGAGGGAGGAATTGTTCGACAATTTTTTTTTTTGTGTTGTTGGATAGTGCAGCAGGCGGAAGAGGTTGATCTATGCACAACGTCAACGCAGTATTGATTTCTTCTTCTTGCGTATATGAGGCAGCGCAGCTTCTACACAACATCACACAAGTTTTAAAAGACTAAGAGTTCTATAATTTGTTCTTTACTTTAGTATCACATTAGGGTTTAAATTATTTTTAAAGTACATTTTTTACCTTTCTACTTCTAGCTCTGACCTCTGCATGTACCTAGCTGACAACATGACAGACAGCGAGCCATGTTCAAGCTGCTCCTCCAAGCCGGCTACGGCTAGAAGGTACATAATGATCACCATGAAATTCCTACTAGCCAAGGCCCAAGGGCTAGGTGTAGACATATTGTATTTGTGTTGAATTTGATTTTTATCTTTGGAAGGATTTACAAGAAATTGATTTGGTGTGCCTAAATTGACATATAATTGAACATTTATACATGATCATTGTATACTGTAACCTGTTCATAATTTACATTGCAGATGTGTCCTTATTCAGCTTTGTACCTGGATGTCACTTGGAAATAAAAATGCACTGTTCAATGAAGGAGCTCCATCATTCAATAATTATGTCTAAAGACAAGTTGAAAAAGAATGTGATATTGGTGGAAAGAGAGAAAGCAAGTTGCACTGACTCTGTCACTCTGCATATATTTGTGTGGACTCCTTCATAATTAAGATTTCAACTAGTTGTAACAACCTACTATTTCTTAATTTATTTGAGCAACACTAAAATACCATTATATCAACCTGTCAATTTAATACGTGAATTTACAATTTGTATTCTTTGTAGAAACGAGTGAGAAAGGCATACTTTACACAGAACGAGATAACAACTATGATCGACTATGTGGGGGGACGACATGAACACACTCTTTGGCAGGACTGGAAGAGGGTAAGTCTTTTAAATGTGTTTGTAATTAGTGTACTAAGATGATCTTTCTAGGTAGCATCTACTATGGACATCAAAGTGGATCCTATAGACAAGCCTAGAGCGAATGTCCTGTATAGCTGACACTGCTCATAGACATAGTCATAGTATTCTATTTTGTAAGGATCGCCATTGAATCCTTTCAGTAGATCTAGTACACTGATGCGGTCACTACTCGACCTGGGCGAGCTCGTTATGTGGCCACTTGACCATACCATTCATTAAGCGCATAGGGAATACATTTTGTATTGTAATGCGCTACACAAATTTAATTTATTATTTTAATTATCATAATCATGAATATATTTCCTGTCACTTTTAAAGTTTGTAAATATTTCAAACATTTAAATTAAAAATATACATCTGAACTCTGAAGGCTATGTTAGTAATGGATTAACATCATTTCCCTTGTACATAATTTCTTCTCTTTTATCTTGTAACACTAATTCTAGAATGTGTACCGTCATACAATAGTCAACCGAGTTGATAAAATATTTTGAATGATTTGATAGATTCTGTATTATTAAATTTACCAATTGTAACAATTCTAATTTTCCAAGATGGAGGAGCGCCAGCAACAGCGGAAGAAAGTGGAGGGGGGAGCCTGAGGGACATGACAGAGGTCAGGAAGAAATGGCAAGAGACAAACACTTTGGCGTTGGCGTTGGCCTACAGGGTGAAGCAGAGACAGACGGGTAACATTTTAGTAATTTTTTCTTAGCTGTATTTTCTTTTAAATTATAATTTTTTTTAATATTTTTTTCAAAATAGTCTAATAAGCAGTTTTTTTATTTAAAAAAAAAAAGGAAAAATGATCCCCGGCTGGTAGACTTATGAATGAAAAATCTTGAAATCAAGTTTGACAAAGTTCTATGAGAGCATTTGAAAAGAAATGATTCTCATTTGACATGTTTTTTTGTCAATGAACTTTCAAATAGAATTAAAATTAACCAACTGTACCTTTAAGTAAAACAAAAATAAACAACTTGATTTCCCCTATATGTTCTCTGAAGTAATGTAAGTTTGTGCCAGGAATAATACGTTTAAATAAGGAAATTCTTTTTTAACAAACTCCAGACAGGTTTCAATTTAACACAGACAATATAATATAATTGTTGTGTTTTTCTTTTTCTTTTTACAGGACAGCCAGTCGACCCATGCGAGTAAAAAGGAGACGATGGATTTGTTGGCAGGAAGCTGGTGTGGAGGCACGTCTCAGTGGATGGGTGAGAGCCACCAATTTTTTTGTTCCTCCACACCAGCTTTCTGGGCACCAACCCATTCTGGAGAAAATGTCTAAAATCGGTTTTAAAAAACGGATGAAATATCCATAAACGTAACCATTTGTAATAAATGTGGGGCCCCACAATTATTCCATCATTTTGAAACCGTTAACATTTTTGTTTAAATGCTTCCTCTTTTCAAAAACTTTCAAAAATAGTTGTTGATTATCTCTCTCTGATATCAAACCATCACATGCACAATATTTTATCTAAAATGGTTGAAACCAATAAGTTTTTAGAGAGCACCTTCTTGAGTTTTAACAGCTCTTTTTGAATGATAACAGGCTTTTTACTAAGTCGTTGTTTGTAATTTTGTATTCCTTTCGAGCATGGTGGAGTTCATAACTATTAGTTTGTAATGTAATGGTGCAGGTTTTGGTTACGAAAATTCAGTTTTACCAAACTGTACTCTCTTTACCAGAACTCAACTATCCCTTTAAACATTGGCCACAATTCTCTTCAGTGGCACAACTATAGTCAGTGCTAAAATGATATAATTTACCAGTAACGTATTTCACACCTGTTGAATTTCACTAGCCCATGCATGGTCATCATGGGCCACCAGATATGTTCTCAGTATTTCTTTTCATTATCCAATCTATCCATCTAGTTCTGCTCAAACATCCAGATGAGGGGCCGCTTGACATTCCAGTCATAGTATAACCAATCATCAGTGATATACTCTCCTGGGTGATCCCGGACGTAAAATTACTAGTGACGGGTTTTTACTATGACTAGAATGTCAACTTACACTTTGTCTGGATGATTTTCTAACTAGGGATTTGCACCTATAATTAATACAAAAGGCTAGTAAATTTTACAAGTGTATAAATAAAAGTTATTGTTAATTTCTGTCTTTTTAGCCTGGACTGGAGTTGCGCCATTATTGAGAAATTTGGCCATTCAGTGGCGGATCTACGGGGGGGGGGGGTTAGGGGGTTTAAACCCCCCCCCCCCCCTTGGGCTGCCAAGTGAAAATGTGATGTGGAAAACATCACTTACGGGGGTTCAAAATAGCAAAAAAAATCGCTGCTTTGCGGCTCGTGGACGATGCTCCGCATCGTCATTGGGTCAAACCCCCCCCCCCCCCTTAGATCCGCCCCTGTCATTATGTTCCATTTTGAAATCTCAAATACTACCCCACTTATGTACATCAGCATATTGTTGTAATTTATGTACTAGCCCATTATTATTTTTATATTTGTCACACGATTGAATACAAAACTTTAAGTCTTATTTGTATAAATCTAACGTTATTCTTATTCATTTGTCTATGCTGGAATTTCATAATGCCTATGTTATCAATTGGCGTTTTAAATCTAGCCTAAATCTTGCCTTACCATTGTATATACTCATTGTACTTTTGTTCCGTTCCATCATATATGCTGCATACCGACTGTTTAATAGGAAATTTTCTCCAGAAGTTTGTATTTTTAGAGATCAGACTTCTGCATTGTTTCTTTTTTGCCAAGCATATCCATTGTTAGATTTGTTCAACTTTCATTAACACATTTTAGATGTATTTGTGACAATATATTGAATTATATGATGATAATTATAATATGTGTGAGGAATAATACAATATATCCACAGCCTTTTTATCTCTGTAGGTTAACGCCTTGGTCTTGGTCTCCTGCTACTTTGGGACACTTCCTGCCAGTCCCTCTGGCAACCCCTGCAGCTCTCATTACCATTCCAGAGTTCTCCCACTCTTTTTGCTTGCGCTCCTCCATGATTGATGGGTGCAATTATATATCCTGTTACTAATTTAAATGCATTTGTTGTCATTGATTAAATATTAATGTACTTATTCTTGAAATAATATATTGTGAATTAAAGTATTTAAAGTTATTTATGAATAATGAATATATGTAAATAATTTATTTAAATAAATCATTGGCTCTATGAGAACTAGAGGACAGCTTAAAACAAAATGTATGTATTGTATTATTATCCTTGTCATGCAGTGCTTGTATCTGTACATCAGAGTAAACAGCTTATGTAGCAGTCACACCGCCAAACCGAAACCAGACCGAACTTCCACTTTATCGGGCACCGACAAGAGCCCGAACGGGGGTTAGCAGTTACAACAAAAGAGACCGACAATTCCGATACCACTCCGACACCAAACCGCTAGCACCCCGAATGTCCCCGAAACGTCCCCGAATTATTCGGTCTCTTGTCAGTTTGGATTCGGTTTGGCGGTGTGACTGCAACATTACCACTTATGTACAGTGAAACCTCATTATAACGAGCACCTTGAGCCATTTGAATTTACCCTGTTTTATCAGATTTCTTGTTTTATCAGGGCTTAGAAATAATAAAATACATAAAACCTTGACCTGTGACATTACCTCACTATATTAGGTAACTCATACATGATCTCATTATAAAGAGGTTTCACTGTACTAGTTAATGTTTGTAGTTAAAATGTAGTTTGAACAAAACTATTTTGTTTAATTAGTGAATATTACAAACTTGAACATTACGTAGAGACTCAGATGGTAGAATTGATTAATATGATATATTTATATTCACAATTTATTTACAATTCATTCATATATGTAACATGTGTGCATTACATGCATTACATTACATGCATTACATATATGTACATTACATGCATATAAATGGCTCTAAGTTGGCCCTAAGTTGGACTTAGCAGTACACACATTACTTCTATGGTACTTACGCATGATCCGGACCATGCGTAACTTTACGCATGACTCGAGGCAGTTACGCATGACTCATGCCTTTGTAAGATGCACTTAGAGTCACACTTAGTTACGCAGGACTTAGGGACTTACGCATGACTTTACGCATGACTTTACGCATGACTTAAGCTTAGTGAAACACCCCCCTGGATGCATGAAAAGTCATGCGTCCGGAAGTCCGGTAAAAAAATCATGCGTCCGGTAAAAAATTTCATGCGTCCGGTAAAAAATTTCATGCGTCCGGTAAAATTGTTTCATGCATCCGGTAATTTTTCTAATTTTTAATTTTTTGACTTTTTGGGGGGCGTAACAATGCCCATTCTATAAAACAGATGATGCGCAAGTTTATTTTGTGGGTCGGTGGAATTGTTTGCACGCGGTAACTATGGAAACTAGTCTAAACCCACTCGGCTTCGCCTCGTGGGTTTAACAGTTCCATAGTTACCTTGTGCAAACAATTCCTACCGACCCACTCATACCTGCGCATCATTTGTATACCGACAAGTGCAGGGATTTGCTATAGCCAGT
The DNA here is from genome assembly GCA_037951105.1 of Echinarachnius parma. Taxonomy (NCBI): domain Eukaryota; kingdom Metazoa; phylum Echinodermata; class Echinoidea; order Clypeasteroida; family Echinarachniidae; genus Echinarachnius; species Echinarachnius parma. Next base: position 53,351 of record JBAMJV010000379.1, read on the forward strand.
CACATATAGTATACAGTATAGTGCGTCTCGGAATAGAATTTTCTAGATTGATGGCGCAATATGAATGCGTGTCTATTAGTTAGAATGCCTTACCTGCAGTCACAGTGATGTAGTCAAAGCTGAAACCCCGGCCATTGCCAGAGTCGTCCGTGGTGAACCGGACTCGCAGCTGGTTACCAGAGGTCTGCAGGCCATTCGGCGCTGAGCTACCACAGTATGGGCTTGTGCCCAATGGCGGGGAGGTGAGAGCATCTCCATTGTACAGCTACATCAGACAAGATTAATGAAGAGAATATTACACAGTTGTTAACTGGTGGCGGAGGGAAAAGCATGGAATGTTCCACTCCGAGGGATTTTGAATGCTATTGAGGGAAGAGTAAATAAGTCCCGAGACGTAGTCGAGGGACTTATTTTCTTCACGAAACAGCATTTTAAATCCCGAGGGGAACATTCCATGATTTTCCTGACAACAAAGTTAACAACTGTTTTATCATCTGAATTGGCCAGTTAACAGTGCCATGTAAAAATCAAAAATGTTACATGGCAGCTGATGCACTGCATTTTACTAAGTCAGGTGATAAATATATATTATGAAAGTGGTTACCATAATATTGTAATGACAGGTGGGACCTGGTGGGTCATGTATTAACTCTATGGGGATCGTAACTCTCGCAGGGAGCAGGTCATACAGAGGTTCTGTTAGATCTTTATTTTCTTGCTCACCAAACAAAATATCAAACTACCCTCATCATATAAAAGGGGTAGTTATTGCAATAACAGCAAGCAGATTTGTTCACCAATCACATATGGCAACACGGTGGATCCTGTATTAACTATATGGTGATTGCCAAATCTAGTTGACAACAAATCAACCCCATGGTGTTGTTCGACCCTATCCCTAATGGCAAAATTATATTTAATAACCCATATCATCTTCATCAACATCAACATCACCATCGCCTGCTTAAATATCACTGTACTTACTGTACCTTGTTGTTGGGTTTTGTTTTGGTAACAGGAGAGTGAAATGGGGTTTTGACGTTTCAAATGTTTCCCTGATTATGGAGATATTTAAAATTGAATTTGAAAGCGTTTATGGATGATTTCGACCAGAGTCAAGAGTATCCGAATTTGAATCCCCAATCGTCTATAGTATCTACATTCGGTATCCACACTCGGATACTTCATGCGAACGATCTGGATACAAATTGATTTTCTCTATTTTCACTAGGTAAACATTATTCTTTTTCTATGAAAATCTCATATCATTCTCAAGAATCAATAACATTGGTAAATGATTGAAGTCTCAAATATTACTTTTGGGAAAAAACATAAAGTTAATGGATCACTTTTCAACTATCCCCATCATCTTCATCAACATCACAATCGCCTACTTAGTACTTAACGGAAACTGATTGGGATCATCCAGAACAGAAAGAGGAAATGGGTGGCACACAGCATTAGACACAATAGTTTGCTCAGACTGGTACTAGAAGGAAGAATACGAGGAAAGAGATCAAGAGGAAGGAAACGCATCATGATGTTGGACTCTATTAAGAATGGCCCATATGATATGGAGACTTCAAAAGAAGAGCCTAGTGAAGAGAGGTGTGATGGTGTTAAGGACCTGCTCCTGAGCAGAACCACTAGAAGAAGAAGACTAATAGTACTTACATATAGCTTGTCCTTGGCGCAGTTTGAGGATGATTCCATGTTGAGGTCCTGGAAGTTGAGCGATATGGTAGACCCTGTGATAGTCTCCACGGTGTAGTTACAGTCCAGGTTGTCCGGGTAGAGAGCGGGATAACCCAGACTAGTCAGGGTGCCGCTCGAGGCAGTGAACTGACCACCACAACCTGAGAAACAAGAAGAAAAAATGAAGAAATACAAGCTTTAATATGGATCAAATCTTTTCATAAAAATCACCATGAAATTTACAATCCCTGTGATAGTCTCCATGGTGTAATGACAGTCCAGATTGTCTGGCGAGTAAAGAGCGGGGTAATCTAGACTGGTCAGGGTGTCACTCGAGGCAGAGAACTGACCACCACAGCCTTAAATAAAAACAGGAAGAGAAATTTAAAAAGTACAAGCTTATGGATCAAATCTTTTTATAGAAATCACCATGAAATTTCCAATCCCTGTGATAGTCTCCATGGTGTAATAACAGTCAAGATTGTCTGGCGAGTAAAGAGCGGGATACCCTGGACTGGTCAGGGTGCCGCTCGAGGCAGTGAACTGACCACCACAACCTGAGAAACAAGAAGAAAAATTACGAAATACCAGCTTTATTATGGATCAAATCTTTTTATAAAAATCACCATGAAATTTCCAATCCCCGTGATAGTCTCCATGGTGTATTGCCAGTCAAGATTGTCTGGCGAGTAAATAGCGGGGTTCACTGGACTGGTCACAGCCTTAAAAAGAAACAGGAAGAGAAATTTAAAAAGTACAAGCTTATGGATCAAATATTTTTATAGAAATCCCCACCAAATGTACGATCCCAGTGATAGTTTCCACAGTGTAGTTACAGTCTAGATTGTCCGAGTAGAGAGCGGGGTACCCTGGACTGGTCAGGGTGCCACTCGAGGCAGTGAACTGACCACACATCATAAAAACCGAGAAGAACAAATTTAGAAATACAAACTAGTACATCTAATTTTTTATAAAAATCACCATGAAATTAGATACAGTCTAGATCGTCCAGCGAGTTAAGAGCGGGGTAACAGGGGTAAAGTAAAAAGTACAAGCTTTTGGATCAAATATTTGTACAAAAAATCACAATGAAATTTACTCCGATTCAGCCCCATTATCAAAGCACAGATTGATTTCTGACCAGTTATGCTGTGGTAGCTCAGTTGAAGAGCTCTGCTTTAGGGAACAAGAAATCTATGTTTCAAATCCCACCAGACACCAATTTGTTACTGTATGATTTTTTTTAAATTATGCGCGAAAGGATGAAAGAATTTACGCACAAATAGATGACCCCCAAAACATGATGCATCTGCCCATCTCTGGAAAAGGCATAACTACAAATTTAACGACAAGTATTTTTACCAGTGTCATTCCGTGGCTTCCACAGATAGATGACCCGAAAACATAATGCATCTGCCCATCTCTCTGGAAAAGGCATAAACTACAAATTCAACCAAATGTTGTTTACCAGTGCCATTTCTGTCTAAGGCTTCCACAGATAGATGACCGAAACAAATAACAAATCTGTCCATGTCAAAAAGGGCATAAACTACAAATTCAAAAAATGTTGTTTACCCGTGTCATTTCTGTCCGTGGCAGCCCAGGTGAGCTGGAACCCAGTACCTGCCACCGAGTAGTCACTGCTGAAGGAAACGGCCCCGGTGTTCCCAGTAGTCGTCACGGGAACCGGAAGCTGGGTGCCGCAGGATGTTTGCAGGATTGGGGCAAAGTCAAAGGAACCATCGTAGATCTGTAAATAAGACAAATCAATCATAAATGTCAGAAGGACCGATCAAAAATCTATAAATAGGGCAAATCAACAATAAAATATAAAAAACAAGGAATAATGGAGACACAGTTATTGAAACTGCCCCGGTGTTCCCAGTAGTTGTCACAGGGTCAGGAAGCTGGGTGCCACGGACGTTTACAGGACCGGGGCAAACATATATCTGTAAATATGGCAAATCAACAAGTAGTCACGGGGTCATGGCTTTCACAGGTTATTCCCTGAATACTTTTATATTTGCATATATATATATTATATTATTATAATATTTTATTATTCTTGAATAAATGAATAGATGAAATAAAAAAACAAATGAAAACACGAACCGTTGCAGAGTCAAATTGACAAGTGGAGCCAATCTCCACATCAAACGCTGTGTAGGTGAAGAGGATAACTTTGTCCGAGGCCACAGAGACTGTCCATCGGACGCTGGAGTAGTGAGGGTAGAATGCCGGATAGAGAGGAGATTCAATCGTTCCGCTGGTTCCAGAAAAGTCACCTCCAAATCCTTGTTAAAATAGAAGAAAAATCGAAATTTGTGCTAATGAATTTTTCATAGGGTACAGACTTAGTCCATGACAAACTCGAGTAGTGTGAGTAAAATGATGAGTGAAGGGGTGATAAAAGTCACCTACCTGTATTTATCCAGGTTAATTTTGGGGCAAATAGATAAATTATATGCAAATACAATGAAGTTTTCCATTTGTTACATATACTGTCAATAAGGCTTAATATTACATTGCAAATAACTTTTGTTTATTGTTTAAAAAGATGACCTTTTTTTGTACAATTATTGAAACAATCGACTTCAACAAATCTGGGAAGAGTCTTACTGAGGGCATAGTTGGCGACGAAGCCGAGTCCAGTCGCCTGGGAATCGGATCGGAACTTCATCCAGAGCGATCCAGCTGTAGATATGTTGCTAGGTATTGCGTTGCCACAGTAACGGCCAACGAGGGCGCCATTCTCCCCATCCTGCCGGACCTCAATGTAGTCCTGACCACAGTTTGAGCTCGACTCGATGTCAAACACGCTGTTGGTAAAGGGAAAATGAGGATGAAATGTCATTTAACCCTTATACCTACTGGAACCGGGTGAGCTATGTACAAAGGGGATTTTAGAATCTCAAAGGGAATGGATTATCACATTGTAGTTTCTTTACTCTTGATATATTTGTTTGGTCCTTGTTTCTTTTAATACAATGGTCAGGTAGCCAAGACTAGTCACTAAACCTGGCACAGACATACACACACATACACAAACACAAACAGACAGACAGACAGAGCTTGTACCTGAATGAGAGCTGAAAAGAGTTTCCAGCTGATGCAAAGAAGAGCCAGATGCATTCAGCATCTTGAGGATAGCTGGTCGGGTAGCCAGGACTAGTAACGGATCCTGACACAGACAGACAAACACACAAAAACAGACACACACAAACAGACAGACAGACTGACAGAGCTTGTACCTGAATGATAGCTGTACAGAGTTCCCTGCCGATGCAGAGAAGAGCCAGATACATTCAGCATCTTGAGGGTAGCTGGTCGGGTAGCCAGGACTAGTCACTAAACCTGACACAGACAGACAGACAGACACACACACACACACAAACAGACAGACAGAGCTTGTACCTGAATGAGAGCTGGACAGAGTTCCCTGCCGATGCAGAGAAGAGCCAGATGCATTCAGCATCTTGAGGGTAGCTGGTCGGGTAGCCAGGACTAGTCACTGATCCTGCCTGGGCCGTGTAGGTCCCTCCACAAGCTGTGGTCAAATAAAAGAGTTAGACCATTTATTTATTTATCAATTCATTTCTACATATTCAACAAACTATTACACAAACAAATTAACAATGAATCCTGATCATATTATTGTAAAACAATGTAGTAGATAATCTTACTCATTAATTAAAAACATTAATGCATTTATACACAATTTATATCTTCTGATTCAATTTCTATAATGATTATAATGGTGAGGATGATAAAGATGATGATGAAGGAGACAAGAAGACTAGAATCACTGAAGAATGTGACAAAGAGAGACGGTCCCTCTGACGCAATTGGAGCTGGAAGGGATGTACCCACCTCTAAACAGGTTTTACTTTTGCCCTGTCGCACTGTGACAAAATCGTGGCACTACCGATCAAGTCTTACCCGATTCTGATGTAGAATATGTAGCTCTAAAACCGCCAGCTGTGACGCTAGAATCACTGAAGAATGTGACAAAGAGAGACGGTCCGTCTGACGCAATTGGAGCTGGAAGGGATGTACCCACCTCTAAACAGGTTTTACTTTTGCCCTGTCACACTGTGACAAAAACGTGGCACTACCGATCAAGTCTTACCCGATTCTGATGTAGAATATGTAGCTCTAAAACCGCCAGCGGTGACGCTAGAATCACTGGAGAAGGAGACAAAGAGACCAGGCCCCACTAACGCAAAATGAGCCGGAAGGGATGTACCCAGCTCTAGACAGGTTTGGCTGTTGCCATGTTGCACTGTGACAAAAATCGCGGCACTACCGATCAAGTCTTACCTGATTCTGATGTAGAATATGTAGCTCTGAAACCACCAGCTGTGACGCTAGAATCACTGAAGAAGGTGACAAAGAGAGATGGTCCCACTGACACAATGGGGGCTGGAAGAGACGTTCCACAGTAAGTGCCAACCTCCGGTGATGTTTCGCTGTTGCCCTGTCGCACTGTGATGTAGTCGTGGCAGTCCGACGCGCCATTGGGCTCCAGATCCATGTGTGTGAAGATCAGTGTTACTCTGTCCACTGCAAGGCAAATAGAGAAAACACAAATTGCCATAGTTTGCCAAATACAACTTGCTTTATTAGCATTTTTAACAACTTTTTCAAATAGTCCATGGTAGAGGTTTTAAAGTGCCCATGTTCTCCAGGAAAGGTTTGTAAATTTGTCAACAGACTACACAATTAAATAGGCTATAAACCAAAACATTAACTTTAAAAATTTGTGTGCTTTTAGAAAGTGCTTCAAATAATCTTTTTTGCTAAGTAGAGGAAGACTAAGTGAAGTTGCTAGACCAATTAAATGGTTGCAGCAACTGTTCTTTATTTCAAGAGTTGAAAACCAATATAATTCCAGTGGAAGATATTTTCAAATTCTAATCTTCATTATCATTCATATACCACAATAATCTTGCAAATGTTGGCTTACAAAGGTGGACATTTTCTTGAGATACTTACAAGGATCTTGAGATTCAATAACCCATGAGCAGTTGAGATTGTTGGGGTAGTTGGATGGATAGTTGGACGACTGGATGTATCCATCAATATTGGCATCACGACGGCCGCCACAAGCTAAAATTGACAAAAATAAGGAGGAATGAAGTCATGAGGGTTGACAAAATGTATATTTCTGTGTAAACCAAAACCTGTTCCATGCTTCTATTGAAAATAGTTTGCTATCAATGTTTCAACAAGGCATGTGAGACCTGCTAAAGCTCTAAGTAAATTAGTGGATTTTGCGATGTTACTTGATCCCCTTAAAGGGCAAACAGCAAACAGAAAATGTATCATTTCTTTTAATTCATACTTACATACAAGAACATCTTATTTTATAATTTTGTAGTATCAATATTTCAATTTGATCACTGAATTCTCCATTATTTCAAATGTCATGTCTTTAATCATAAAATGGAAATGATTATGTGCCCTGTGGAAGAGAACAAATTTTGAAAGTTTTGTAAAGATATGAAAGAAATGATTGTATTGCGCATTATGGAACAACTTATATGTGTGAAATCATTTATCGTTTTGACTTTCTTAGAGAAAAAAAACAACAACACAGTGTACATGCAGAGGGAGGGGTACAATACCAACCTGTGTCATATGAAGCAGAAAAGCCTGTATAAGCTACGGACGCATCGGTGAACATGCGGACATACATCTGGTTGTCAGAGGAGTAGTACGTGGGAGGGTCGGGAAGGGCAGCACCACATAGGGTAGCAATCAGCTGGTTTGTCTCATCTGGTCCATCGTACAACTATACAGTTAATAAGAGAAGAGAACAAAATAAGTTAGGCCATGAAAAATAAATGGTTGGATTGGCGTAACCCGCCCGCCCCTAAAAATACCGGCGCTAATGCACGCCGACCCCCTAGAGGTTTTTCTGAATTTTATTTAAAAAAAAAAAATTTAACAAAAAATAAAAAAACTAATAAAAAATTGCAATAGAATTTGCAATTGCGATGTGTTTTGTGTGTGTTTTTGTGTATTTGTGCGGGAAAAAAAGAAAAATAAAAAATAAAAAATAAAAAATCCCTACCGACCTACCCTAATTTTTGGTTGCCCGTTACGCCAATCAAACAAATTTTTTTTTGGTCTTAATAAGCGGCATCAGGGATCTATTTCATAAAACTTTGCAAATTATTGTAACTACATGTACTATGGCAAGAGCTATAATGCTCTGTGTTGATTGGCTCATAACATAGTTAGTGTAGTTATAGCCTGTTTTGCTTTAGAGGGAGGCAATCAGCTGATATGTCTCATCTGGTCCATCGTACAACTACAACATAAATGAAACATTATCACCGGGGTACAATTCAGTTAATAAGAGGCTACAGGGACCTAACTCATAAAACTTGTCCCAATTATTGTAAATGTCAAAATTATTGTAACTATTATGACAACAGCTTAACTGCTCCATATTGATTGGCTTGCGACATACATGTAGTTAGTGTAGGTGTTATTATAGCTAGTATTACAACAATTGCATTTTGATTTTGACTGACCTTGACATAGTCATACTGGCAACTGGACCCTTCAAGGTCAAAGGTGAGGAAGGTGAAAGCCACCCGGTGGTCATCGACCACGGTGATCGACCAGGAGCAGTCGGTGTTGTGAGGGTAGTTGATGCCACCGGCGTCCACCGGAGAGTGAAGCACGCCCGTTTCACTTGTGTAATTTCCTCCACAACCTATCAAAGAGTAAACAGGCAGTCACCACAAAGTCAATAAAATGCTATTACAATGAAAGGTTGCAGTAGCTACGCAAAGAAAACTAGAACATATGAAATTATACATCACTAGAGAGCTAGGAGTTCACAGTTTAACAATATATAACTTTGAAGTCCTATGCACATTGTTGATCCAAGTGAAGCCGCGATTCAAAACCCATCTCAGGAACGATAATAAAACACTTTGGCTAAAATACAGCACTGTTTTTATGACGTCACAGGGGGACAGAAGTGAGTGTATAACCGGTCACCAGTATTTACAATGTCCTGGATGATACAGGACGCAATTTTGCTGATGACCGACTATGCTATGATTTGAATTTCAAGCGGTCCATCGTCCTGATGCCTATAAGCAGAACTCAAGAGATTGACTGGATAATGAAAGGAAACAATAAGAATATCTCTGGTAGCAAGTAGCAACAATCAATGGGTCTGCAGGTGTAAAATGGTTTAACTGGTTACTGGTAGTCTTTGTCTTTTTAGGCCAGACTAAAGTTGAGCCACTGATGAGAATTTGGACCATTTAATACACATCTTGACAATCTTCTACTTACCGCCTGTATTTGCCTTGTACGAGGCGTGGAATCCACCACCATTGACTGAAACGTCGGTCCTAAAGCGAACAAACATCTGGTTGCCGACGGAAGAGACCAGCTGAGGGTTAGGGTTGGTGTTGCACAGCTGCAGTAGCATGAAACCAGTGTCATCCGTTCCAGAGTAAACCTATATAACAAAACAATGGATAAAGATAACCAGGGTTGGAGTAAAAGCAGTGTAAAGAAATAGATTAAGTTTATTACAAACATTTGGTTGCCGACGGAAGAGACCAACTGAGGGTTAGGGTTGGTGTTGCACAGCTGTAGTAGCATGAAACCAGGGTCATCCGTTCCAGAGTAGACCTACACCAAAACAGTGATTGTTTAACATGAAATTGTTAAATAGAAAATGTAGATTTCTATTATTTCAAATGGTTGGTGTTGCATCGCTATAGTAGCATGAAATAGAGTACACCTACAACAACAACAACAACAACATGGTGGAAAATAGTTTATTAAATAGTTTGAAAACGTTCATTTTAGAACATCTGTTGGCAGACGGAAGACAGACAGAGAGTTAGGGTTGGTGTTGCACATCTGCAGTAGCATATAACCATAGTCATCTATTCCACAGTAGACCAACAAAAAACCACAGGAAAATGTGATACTAAATAGTTACAAATAGACCACAATTATGATGCAACAGAAGAAACAAATTGAGGGTAAGGGTTGGTGTCGCACAGCTGAAGTGGCATGAAACCAGAGTAATCTGTTCCTGAGTAAACCTACAAAAAAACATTATGAAAAAGTTTTATTTCATTGTCATTACCATCACTATCATCATCACCATTATCATCATCATCATCATCATCATCATCATCATCATCATCATCATCATCATCATCATCATCATCATCATCATCATCATCATCATCATCATCATCATCATCATCATCATCATCATCATCATCATCATCATCATCATCATCATCATCATCATCATCATCATCATCATCATCATCATCATCATCATCATCATCTCCATCATCACCACTATCATCATCATCATCACCATCACCATCACCATCACCATCATCATCATCATCATCATCATCTCCATCATCACCACCGTCATCATCACCACCTTTATCATCATCATGATATATCATATAATTACCTCCAGAGCATCAAAGGAGCAGCTGACGCTGTTCTCCACATCGATGTCATCCACGGTGAGAGTGATGGAGCTGCCCGGACTGACGGTGATGGTCCACTCGCAGGTGCGGGTGTGGTCATAGGCGGCGGGGTAGTTGGGGCTAGAGAATGCCCCGGTGTCACCTGTCAGCTCACCACCACAACCTGGTATGGATGGAAAGGGGGTGAGATTTAAATTCAAGTTGTAATCATTCAATTTTTAGTTTTAATTTGTCAAATTGTAGCGATGTCTTTTTTTGTCTTGCTATACTAATATGAACAGTAGTAAATGAGTATCAAGGAGGAAATTATCTTGATCAAATACGGCAATCTTTTAGTCATAGATACTGTTCCTATTTTGTTCACTGTATTTGAATTGTCGACCCTTAAAAATGGTTTTTACTCTACAAGCAGAATTTAAAAAAAATGATAACTATTTTATTTTTTACCATCAGTGACGTAGTATCCCTGGAACCCTTCCAAAGTCCAAATTATATAAAAGACTTCCAAATTAAATCAGATAACCTATCTTGGAATACATACTGTTCTTATTCTGTTCACTGTGTTGGACCCTTTAACAAACTAGATGGATCTTCGACTGCGCGCAGTCGAAAATGATGCCTCCGCTATTACGCGATTTATATCAAGCCCAAATCAACATGTACACTGAATTGATTCTGTCAACTCAATTTTGATGATCACAAGCTATTTTTGCATATATAATGAGGTCTGTGACCTTTGACCTTTGACCACATGACCCCAAAATCTAATCAGATCATCGGCCCCCCAAGATACATACATGTACCAAGTTTGGTCAGAATCCGTCAATCCGTTCTTGGGATAACGCGATCACGAGCTATTTTTGCATATATAATGAGCTCTGTGACCTTTGACCTTATGACCCCAAAATCTAATCAGATCATCGGCCCCCCAAGATACATACATGTACCAAGTTTGGTCAGAATCCGTCAATCCGTTCTTGAGATAACGCGATCACAAGCTGTTTTTGCATATATAATGAGCTCTGTGACCTTTGACCTTTGACCTCATGACCCCAAAATCTAATCAGATCATCGGCCCTCCAAGATACATACATGACCCAAGTTTGGTGAAAATCTGTCAATCGGTTCTTGAGATAACGCGATCACGAGCTGTTTTTGCATATATAATGAGCTCTGTGACCTTTGACCTTTGACCTCATGACCCCAAAATCTAATCAGATCATCGGCCTCCCAAGATACATACATGACCCAAGTTTGGTGAAAATCCGTCAATCGGTTCTTGAGATAACGCGATCACGAGAACGGGACGTACGGACGTACGTACGGACGGACGTACGTACGGACGGACGGACAACCCGAAAACATAATGCCTCCGGCTACTTCGTTGCGGAGGCATAAAAATGTTGTTATATGCGAGCAGAATAAAATAAATTGGTAACTATTTCTTACCATCAATGACATAGTATCCTTGGAAGCCAGCTGCGGCAACCGAGAAGTCGGAGTGGAATTCTACACGCATGCTCTCCTGGCTGGAATAATAAGTCAGGCCATCGGTAGTGTTGCTGCCACAAAGCTTGACGAGCTCCGTATCAGTTGTCGTATCTCCGTCCACAAGCTAATAGAGAAAAGAGAAGTCAAATACAGTCAGACCTGTTATAATGACCACCTTTATATAAAGATTACCTGTCTAGAAATAGACCAGGGATCATGCTCATATAACATCCAGTCAGCTTAGTTCTATAATAAATATATTTTGGTTATACTGGTATTTTGTCTTTCTTTATTTTAATTGTTTTACTTCTATGAATACTAATTTGTTATTTTATGCACTTGGTAGAATATTCATATTAATATACAACTAACGAATGGGCTTCTTGTGATAGTCAAATCTATTACCGAGGTGGGCTCAAAATGATTATTACCCGAAGCGTAGCTGAGGGTAATAGTCATTTTGAGCCCACCGAGGTAATAGATTGCCTATCACAATCAAGCACATTCGTTAGTTGTTTTATATCACTCATCAATATCAGTGATTGTGTTCAGCTTATAGCAAAATAAGTGAAAATCTCTTGAATATATAAAAATCAATCAACATTAATGATGCCAGATGAGCCTCCAGAACCTGGGCGCATCTAATACGCTTAAAGTCATTGTTATTTTGCGCATACAATCACAAAGACGCAAAACCGAGTGCGCACCAACGCGCTGGCAGTTGCGCACATACGCAATGAATGCGTGCTAACGCTCCCACAGATGTGCTTATTGGCTGTCTTGGCGTTCTTCTTCCTAGGGTGTTAGTTTTTACCAGCAATGGCAATCACGTGACTAGAACGTGTGCGCCATAGAGCACTGCACAAATTTGATCGCGTGTGCATTTTGCTTAAACACATGATCTATGGGACGAACGCGTAACAAACTTTTAGTGTTAATTTCTTGCTAACAGCCCGGTCAAGTGATTGCGCGGGGATTGCTCGTGTTGTCCAAAACTATCATTTGTCAAATACAATGGTAAAACGATCTTATGAGGGATATAATTGTTTTTAACCGTATTTATAGTATTGGACAGTAGTACACTAATGACGATTAACATTAAGTTTTGACATATTTCTCTTTGATTAATTGTATGTCACAATACATCTAAATTATTATCAATGAAACGTTACTAGTACATAATAATCAAATCTCTGAATAATCTATAATCAGATTGGGACTATAATACACAATCCATTTGAACTGATCACCCCCACACACACACACACACACACACATACAAACCAAATATGATTGCAAGAAAGGACAGTGAAGTTGTTATTCATATTTTTGTATTCCTTATTTTGGTTGGCAGCTTTGGTAGTAGCTAGGGACAAGCGAGGTTGGAAAACTATATATTGCAATAAAGAAACTTACTCTGACATAGTCGAAGCTGCAGGCAGAATGACTCTCCAGGTTGAGATCAACAAACGTGAAGTTGACTGTGTTACCAGCTGTGGACTGGATGGTCCAAGTGCAGTCTCTGTCGTGAGGGTAGGGATTGGGGTAGTTGGGCGACTCGATGTAGCCACTGGGTGCAGTTAGCACAATGTCGGTGCAATCTGATGAAGTAAGAAACAGAATATGGTGGAATATGGTGCGGTTTACAACCATTACATTAATAATTATTTAAAAATGAAACTATAACCCAAATATAAAACCATCTCTGTCATATTGCATGGGTAGGGTTTGGGATAGTTGGGTAATTTGATGTAGCCACTTGGTGCAGTAAGCACGATGTCGGAACAAAATCTTATGAAGTATGAAAAGCATCAAATGAAATTAGTACAGAATTAATAACATTAAATTAGGGTTCTATGTTATCATTTCTTTTTAAAAATTAGTTTGTGGTTGTCTGATATGTCTACTGAGTGATGTGTGAAAATTCAATGGAAAATGAATGTCATATGGCGGAGTAATAAGCGAAAATGCAAAGTAATATTTTCTAACTCATTGCAAACCAGTTCCATGCTTATATTGGTAATACGAATACAACAAGGCATGAGAGAACCACTAAGGGTCTGAGTAATTTTTTTGGATTTGGACAATGTTACTAGATCCCTTTAAAGAAGAAACAATGTACCTTCCGAGTAGGTAGCATGGAAGCCTCGTCCAGCGACGGAGTAGTCAGTCTGCCACTCAACTCGCATCTTGTTTCCTTGGGAACGCACAGGCTCTGGGATTGTTGTGCCACAGAAGGTGCCCAACTGTGGACTGTTGCTATCTTCACCCTCGTACACCTGTTAAAATGTAACAATAATAATATTGTTTTTAGTATATAGCTCCTGATATGATTGATAATCATCTATAAAGCGCTTTACAATATTACCCATGTCATCCGGCAGCCATGAGGCCCATTTAACGGTTAACAAGTACAATTGCATACATGTTTCACTCCTACCGGGTCCCAATTCATACAACAGAGTAGAGATCAGCAATAGTGGATACAATTTACTGAAGGACAAACGCAACAAGCGATACACTGGTTTTGAACTTGGGGTCCCACTGATTGGAGAGTGCGCGTTCCACATATGGTAAGACATAGCACAATTGCATGTTTCATTATACCATTTATCAAAAGAGATCTTTCTTTTACACATTTCGTAGAAAATTTGTTTATTGTTTCCTTGGGAACGCATGATCTTATGTTTTTATTCATGACTCAATACATAATAAAACAAAAATAATAAACCATTTTCTTTTGTACCTTCACGTAGTCGTAGGCACAAGCGCTGTGGTCCTCAATGTCAAAGTCTGCAAATGTGAGGATGATCTGGGAGCCCTGAGCCACGGTGATGGTCCACACACAGAAGGCACTGTGTCCGTAGGCATAGGGGTAACCGGGGGAAGTGAAGCTGCCCGTTGGAGACGTCAGAATACCTCCACAACCTGCCAAAGAAAGGAGCATTTAAATATGTTTTGATTCAAGAACAAAATAAGGTTGTACATTAATATGCAGTGCTTGGGCTACTGAGATGAATTATCCACCTGATGATCCAGCCACCAGATGTTAAGCAGTCGTTCAAATGGTCCCTTGTCCAGTTGGTACTTACTGAAACTAGCCGACCCAATTGACCAACCACCCCCATTCCATTCATCAATCCACCCATCCATTAATTCATTATTCCATCAACCCATCCATCCATCCATAATAATAATAATAATAATATATTACATTTATATAACGCTTAATCCATCCATTCATTCATCCACACATCTATCCACAAATCCTTCCATCCACAAATCCATCCATCCATCCATCCATCCATCCATCCATCCATCCATCCATCCATCCATCCATCCATCCATCCATCCATCCATCCATCCATCCATCCATCCATCCATCCATCCATCCATCCATCCATCCATCCATCCATCCATCCATCCATCCATCCATCCATCCATCCATCCATCCATCCATCCATCCATCCATCCATCCATCCATCCATCCATCCATCCATCCATCCATCCATCCATCCATCCATCCATCCATCCATCCATCCATCCATCCATCCATCCATCCATCCATCCAAACATATGCACACAACATTTTACCTGAAGCTGTGGCATCATAGAATGCAGAGAATCCCCTGGATGTGACGGATGAGTCGGTGTGGAAGGCAACCCTCATCAGATGGCTGTGAGAGATGAACGTCGACGGGTTGATGCTTGAACCGCAGTATTGTCCGATCAGCGGGGAGCTATCATATCCTCCATTTCTAAAGAGAAATAATGAGCAGATATATACATGTAGTAGTTGTTGGTGGAATAAATTACTATAACTAATCATTGTATTATATTAAAGAATCAGGTACGAGGGGCGACTGAAAAGTATTGAGCCTAACATAGAAAGGATTGAGATATGATGACCAAATGGTCCATAAAATCTTTTACATATCTTAAGCCTACCCACCAAATTTCTTGGTCATAGCAATCTTTATCCTTATTTTACAGGACCCTGAACTTTGTGTATCAGGTGTTCATACAAAATGGACAAACTTGCATATCGAGTGTCTGCAGCAGATGCAGAATGTCAAGAGAGAACTTGGCACTCTCTAAGGCTAGCCCAACCAATTTCCTCGAACGATTTGTGACTATGGATGAGACTTGGGTTCATCACTATCAGCCTGAGACCAAGAAGCAGTCAAAGCAATGGAATCATCCCATGTCACCAACTCAAAAGAAGGCCAATGTCACACTTTCTGCTGGCAAGGTCATGCAAAGTTCTCCCTTGACATTCTGCTTTTGTTCAGGAGTCAAAAGACGAGGTACCCATCTTGCAGACACCTTTGACATTCCAATTTAACTCTGATTATGATCTGCTCGCTCCTGTGAGATGCCCAGCCTCTTTGCAATCTGATAAGCTGAGATGTGGCGATCTTCCATGACCATGTCAAGGAAGAGATCATTGTTCTCTGGAGTTGTTGCTGTCAACGGCCTCCCTCCCTGACCTCGTTTCATCTTCAAGATTGTCTTTGCCATGTTTTAACTCATTTACCAATCGTTCCACTGTGGCATATGAACGGGCATGTCACCTTAAGTGTCCATCATGTCTTTATGGACCTCAGCTGGGGTCATGATGACAGCCCAATACTCAAGTTTGTCCATTTTGTATGAACACCTGATACACAAAGTTCAGGGTCCTGTAAAATAAGGATAAAGATAGCTATGACCAAGAAACTTGGTGGGTAGGCTTAAGATATGTGAAAGATTTCATGGACCAAATTTGGTCATCATATCTTAATCCTTTCTATATTAGGCTCAAAACTTTTCAGTCGCCCCTCGTATGTATGTTGTTTCGCTATAACATCCAAATTAAACATGAATATAATTTGTAATGATATGCCAACAAATAATAATGATTGATTGGTTTTTAAAGTGACAGTTTATTTATAACCATGCTCACCTTATTTCGACATAGTCATAAATACATTCGGAGTGGCTCTCGACTTCAAAGTCTGTGAAATTGAGCAGAACCTGCTGACCCTCCGGGGCCGTTATGGTCCAGGTGCAGTCCCTTCCGTTGGGGTAATCATCAGGGTAGTTGGGAGTGGAAAACGCCCCTGTGTTGCCCGTCAGCGTCCCACCACACACTGCAATGACAGAAACATTATGGACATTAAGGATACATGCTGATTATTTCACTTCAGTAGTTATACGCAAATTCTTGGTTCATTGTATAATTCAATATATAATTTTGTTAGTTTGTTTAGACCTTTGTACTTTGTATAATTAAGTGTAATAAAATAAAATCAATATTATTGACTCAAATTGACAATGCTCATATAATGTTTCTGATTACCTAATATATATAACCCCTTGCTTATGAGATAAGGCATTTCCCATAGAGTACATACATGGTACAACGGTTTCCCATAGTGAATGGATTAAAAGAAAGAGCTAGAATCGGTGTCTGCTGGGACTTGAACCCTGAACCTCTGCATAGCTACACCAGCACCTTCCCAACTGAGCTATAAATCACCCTGGTTGGCAGTTTGTTCTTGTGACCACTTCAATTCTAATACAGTCAAACCTGCTCCAGTGACCATCTGTATAATTATAAAGACCACCCACATTTAAAGACCACTGATCGTGACTCCCTAGATGACAGTTGACATGTTAATGAACCTGTCCGTAAAGACTACCTCCTTACAAAGACCACCTTTTCTCTCTCCCTTGAGCGGTCTTTATAATATGCAGGGTTCAATGTATTTAAATTCATTATGAAAACACTCTTTATATTACAAAGGACTATGATGTACATACGTGTGGAAGCATTGACGGCTACGTAGGATGCGGTGAAACCATCAAGGGCGATTGAGGCATCGGTGCCAAAGATAACAGACATTCTATTCGTCTCTGACACTATCACTGGTGGGGGTGTGGTGCCACAGTACCTGCACATGGGGGGAAATTTTAATTTCATTTCATTTTATTAATCCATATGGAAAATTGTTCCAACATAATTCATACAATAACAATAGTTTATACTGCATTAAATAACATTCAAAATAAATCAATACTTTCATCGAGAGCCTCATCTCGAAGTTCTAATTCAAAATATGTCATGCTAAATAGATCATGGAAAAAGTAAGAAGATAAGAAGAAGGGAGTGCCATGGTACAATGTGTACATACTTAACAATCAAAGATACAGATAAGATTAGTCTACACGAGTTGTATAGTAGAGAGAAAGAGATATGAGATAGAAAACAGGGAGAGAAACTACGTCATTGCATCAATGTATGTTGGGCGTTTTGCCATCATCCCAAACCTCCAGGTAGTCGTAGGCACAGTTGGAATTATCTTCCAGAGCGAATGTGTATGGTTTCCAAATTGAAAACTCCATACCATCATGATTTTTTCCTAATCATACTCATTATTCATTTGATTAGACTCGGTCCTTACCGTCCGATAAGCGTGATGTTGGGCGTTGTGCCGTTATCGTAGACCTCCACGTAGTCGTAGGCACAGTCGGCATGATCTTCCAGGGCGAACGCGTTGAAGGTCAGCTGGACGACGAGACCGGGGTCGACGATGACGTTGAAGATGCAGAAAGCACCGTGCGGGTACTCATTGCCGTCGGACGGAGAGGAAAACATGCCACTGGCGTCGGTGAATGTTCCTCCACAGCCTAGCAAGTACAAAGAAATATAGCAATTATGTAATACTAGAGTTTTATTTTTCTTTGCGGCCCATTCGGGCAAGTAAAAATCAATATTTTCTCATTTGGGTGGCCCAAAACCTGAATCTGGGACCCCAATCAAAGAAAAATATAACAAATTCCATTCGATTAAGTTGCCCATTTGGAGAAGTAAAAATATCCATTATGAAATCATAGCTACTGGCCAGTGGGCCTGTACTAGTTTTGATTTTAATCAAACATGTGTATGAGCATTCATCTTCCAATATAGAGGTCAGGAATTTAAACCCAACACGGCATATTTCAAGACACTTTTACCTTCATCAACTTCTCTTGACCTACATGTACATGCAGTAGGATAACCGAGGACCAACTAGAAGGCAAGAGTCATTGTATGAATAAAAATCTCACTGCCAAAGACCTGTTCTGCAGGAATGCTCTCAAGGGAGTGGAGATGATGCACAAATTGTGAGCAGGGTGCGTTGTATCCCTTAGGCCGAGTTCTCCCATAGGTACGATATATGAATCCACCAAATTATTAGGATTTAAGTTACCTTCATCTGAGGTGGTATAGTCGGCACTGAAGCCCAGATTCGCGATCGATGCGTCCGTCTCAAACTTGAGGTACATGCTGCTGCCAGTAGTCGTAATTGGTGCAGGGATCTGATCACCACAGTAAGTCCCGATTAGGGTAGAACTGGACGAGCCCCCGTCACGCACCTGTCATCAATAAATGTAGAATAAAGAGGGATTAAAATAGGCGAAGATACAACAAGAAAAGTATGAAAAGATTTCATACAATCATCAGTCCCAACTAAGAACCCTATTTAAATTGGATGTCAAAAGCTTGCGCTCGACTGGCAAGGCTCTACAAAAACACTTGCACACGTGCCAGCGGCATATGAAAAATCAATTGTGGGCACTGGGCAGGTATAATTCAAAGTCTATTGCAATTCAAAGACAATTTAGCAAAAAATAATAAGCAAACAAAAATGTTAGAATTTCATCATGTAAGTGGACAAAATGCAAACATGACTGACAGCAACTTATTTCTCAAGGTTTTCTATTGTTCATCATAAATTACACTTGAATGTTTTTTATAACAATGACATGACAATTTTATGTTCTTTAAGTTTTGCCTAATGTACCTAATTTGGGCAAGAGACATCTTATTTGGGCAAATAACGTTTGAGGTATTTTGATTTTTGGCAAGTTAATGTACTTTTTGGTACTTCTCCGACTAATGTACTTCTTTCACTTGGGCAAGTCCAAAACTTTTTGTTGTTGCAAAGAGCCCTGGCTGTCTAAAGTAATGAATACAATTGCCCAAAATGCTTGAAATCTCACCTCCACGTAGTCGTACGAGCAAGTGGAGTGACCCTCAATGTCAAAGGTCGTGAAGGTCAGAGTGATGACTTCGGTGGCACCCGCATTGATGAAATACTCGCAGGACTTTGAGTGGGGGTAGGCGTTGGGGAAGTACGGGGAGCGGACAGTTCCAGTGGGGTCTGTGAACACACCGCCACACGCTGTAGACACAAAGCAAAACAACATTTAATCTCAACCTGTTATGCCCTAATAAACATGACGTATTATAAATGAATGGTTCATTTATTATCAGAATACACTGTATCACATAGAGAAGGCCCTGACCTACATGATGGTATGCAGCAATCAATTATGTAGTACGATACATGACTTAACACCTGTCTCGACCCGACAAAAACTGCGCGCAGTCGAAAATGATGCCTCCGCCATTGCGCGATTTATATATAGGCCCAAATTAACATGCACTGAATTTGTCAACTCAGTTTTCATAATAATCTGTAAACCAGATACGGTATATCACAATTATGAGCTTTTTTTCCATATATATGAGCAGTGACCTTGACCTTTGACCTAATGACCCCAAACTCTTATAAATCTATTGGCTCCCCAAGATACAAATAAATGTAGGTACCAAGTTTGATGGTTATTTGTAAACTGGTTCTTGAGATATTGCAATTACAAGCTTTTTTGGCATAATGAGCCCATTCATCCATTCATCGGTTCTTGAGACCCCAAAATCTAATCAGTTCATTGGCACCCCAAGATACATACATGAACCAAGTTTGATGAGAATCCGTCCATCGGTTCTTGTGATAACGTGATCACAAGCTATTTTTGCATATATAATAAGCCCTGTGACCTTGATCTTTGACCTCATGACCCCAAAATCTGATCAGTTCATTGGCACCCCAAGATACATACATGAACCAAGTTTGGTGAGAATCTGTTCATCGGTTCTTGAGATAACGCGATCACAAGAACGGGATGTACGTACGTACGTATGTACGTACGGACGGACAGACGGACAACCCGAAAACATAATGCCTCTGGCTTCTACCTTGCGGAGGCATAAAAATAAACTTTACAGTTCTCTTACTTTCTAGGTAGCAAACGGTGACAGTTGTTCCAAGTAATCACGAGTACACACTATTTTAGTTTTTACTTAATTCTATTAAAGCATACATACCAACTTCATAGATAGCTCTGAAGCCACCGTCATTGACAGAGGAGTCGGACAGGAACTTGATCCACATTGAGTTAGTAGACGATGTGACTGGTGGAGGGATGGCATCTGCATCGCAGTATCGCCCAATGAAAGGCGAGTTCTCATTGAAACCATCACGCACCTAAAAAGAAATTTACAGCACATCAAATAAAAAATACAATTTTTATGATTTAGAAACACAAAGCAAGACATTAATTCTGACTTTCAGAACACATTTCATTTACAGAGAATATAATCAACCTGAATAGATGATTATGTGTTTGGTGGAGGGATGGCATCTGCATCGCAGTATCGTCCAATGAAAGGTGAGTTCTCATTGAAACCATCACGCACCTAAAATAAATACACAACAAAACATGAAATTAGTCTGATTTAAAGACAACCAAACAGGACAGTCCATCACTCTTTTAAGCCCTCTGCAGACAGAGCCGACTCGAGCCGACTCGACCCGATCCGACTGGTTTCAATCATGCTAGAGTTGGGCCCGGTCGGTCGGGTCAGATTCATCATGTTGAATCGGCCCCAATTGACATCCGACTGTCTCTCGACTGGCAAAATATGTGTTGCGAGGCACTGAAAACTGAGCCGATCCGAATGAAAACCAGTCGAATCGGGTCGAGTCAGCTCTGTCTGCAGAGGGCTTTACAGAAGTTCATCCACATGAAGTTAGATGACGATGTTATTGAAGCCATCACGCACCTAACAGAAATATACAGCAAACCTGAAATCAGTTTCATGCAACACAGAACAGAAGAGTCAACCAGGTTTTTTTTAACCAATTTCAAAACAGTTAATTCACATGAAGTTAGATGATAGGTGATTAGTAAAGGGGATACTAGTTATCCCCTTATTTCAGAAATCCACCCAAGAACTAAATACTCTCAAAATTTAATCCTACCCTAATGATCATTCTACAAAGTAAACACAAGTCTTCCGACAACCTCACCTCTACGTAGTCAAAGACGCATGACGTAGACGACTCAATGTTCAGGTCGGTGATGGTCAGTGTGACGGCCTCTGACGCAGGAACCTGGATGGTCCAAATGCACTCTGCGTTGTGGTCGTAGTTATTGGGGTAGTTCGGGGAGATGATGATACCGCTTTCGTCCGTTAGTGCGCCGCCACAGCCAGGGTCAACTGTTAAATTGAGCGCATGATATAAACACAACATAGTGCATGTTTAGACATATATAATTTTAAATTGTTTGAACGCAAATGTAAAAACCAAATAACCAACAAAACTGCACTTAAATAAAAACAAATAATAATAATGTTGTATGTGTAAATTAAACAAATATAAAATAATTTAACTTTCAGAATTCTTACTCTGACTTGAAGTGTACGTAAGCTGGAAGCCAGTATCGGTCGCTGATGCGTCACTATGGAAACGGATGAAGGCATACGGGCCTGAGGTGTCGACTGGGGCAGGGGTAGCTGAACTACAGAATGTGCCCAACACTGGGTCAGCTTCGTTCAGCCCATCAATTATCTACAAATTTATATGGAAATCAAAACTTGATAAACATTGACAAAGTTAATGTGAACCATTAATTTCAAAAGATTTTTCCAAAAGTGATATTTGAGTCTTCAATCATATACCAATATCACCATAAGATGTTTCTGAATGATGTGTGGGAAAGTTTCATCGAAAAAGAATTATGTTTACCCACTGAAAAAAGAGTGACCATTGATGTAATTCAAAGTAGTTTTGTTTTAAGTTTACAAAGTTAATGGATCACTTTAACGGAGTTAAACACAGTTCATCTTATTTGTGTACTTCATACCCACAACATTGAGATGTTTTGTTCACAATGTATCAACCTCTGATATTTGGTCTCGTATCCTTGGTATCCCTGGTATCTTTTCTTTGATACATTTGACAAGTTCTATTGAATTAATATTGTGTCCTGTACATAAAGAACCAATGTGTTAGCTTATATAGTAGTTAGCAGTTTTTTTTTAAAACAAATTCAGGGCCTGATGGTACCATCTTAGTAGATGAAAAGCGGCCTAAAATGCAGGGGGGAAAAAACACATCGCAATTTAATTTCTTTAATTAGTTAATTAACAATCTAAATGTTTCTATACCATACTAAAATATATTCCCTTCACCTTGATATAATCATATGCACATGCTGCACTTTAATATTAATATTAATATTCCCAAGCGTAATATGGTGATGAACATTTATGGCCCTGTGTTCACAGCAATCATCTAGAACTTCACTAAGTTATATATCTACATATATATATATTCCCTTCACCTTAAAAATAAGCATAATCACATGCGGGGCAATGCCCAATATTAATATTTCCAAGCATTATGCCAAGGTACATCTATGGCCCTGTGTTCCCACAATCTTCTAGAAACTAACCAAGTTAATTATCTTACTGTTTCAAAATAAATACATATTCCCTTCACCTTCAGATAATTATAATCACATGTTCGGCGATGCTCAATATTAATATTTCCAAGCGCTATTTATGCCAAGGTACATCTATGGCCCTGTGTTCCCACAATCTTCTAGAAACTAAAAGAGTTTATTATTTTAACGTTTATAAATAAATATAAATTCCCTTCACCTTGAGATCTTATACATAACCACATGCGGAGCGGTGTTCAAAATTAATATTCCCAAGCGTTATGATGATGTACATGTATGGCCCTGTGTTAGAAACTAAAAGATTAAATAAAGTAAATGTTTCTAAATAAATATAGTCATTATCACATGAGGGGTGGTTCCCCTAATGCATATCCCCAAGTGTAAATACAATGTACAGCCCTGCATTCGCAGCCATCTTCCAGAAAACTAAAAGAGTTTTAACCATCTAAATTTTTCTATACCGAATTAAAATATATTCCTTTCACCTTGATATAATCATAATCTTAGTTATTCATCTTAAAGGGATCTATTAATATTGCCAAAATTCACCAAATGTCATGTTAGATGACAGGTCATAAGACATTTACCATGGAGTAATAATTGGATGTCATATGGCCAGGTAATGAGCGAATAATGATATTTGCTAACTCTTTGTACTAATGTTGTGTACACTAACGTTGTACACAGTTGAAAGTCTCCCAGAGAGACTTTCAAATCCAAACACTTCAATCATAAATATCTTTATAACGAAAGATAAATTCGGAAAACGAAATCCTGTTCCATGCATATTTGTAATAGCAATACAACAGAGCATGTGAGAACTGTTCCAGTTCTAAGTAAGTTTTGTCTAATATGACAATAAGATGGTTTGGTTTTAGTACAGTAACAAAAGAGAGTGTTCACTCAAGCAAGAAACTTGTGCTAACGTTCTCTTTCTCGCTTAAAAGACCGTGCATGGCCTACTTAACGTCTACTCCATTCGAAACGACAGGAGTGACTGAATCGCCACATTTGTGTGCACATGTGACCATTGGGCACGCTATACCCTCTCTACGGGGCGCTACCCATGAACATCCCCATCCGGTACTGAAAGTGGTCATTAATCAGAAGACCGGGGTTTATTCAGTTCCGAACCGACAGCTCTCTATTGTTACTAGATCCCTTTAATGTTAATTTTGTTAAATGAATATATAATTCCCTTCACCTTGAGATAATCATAATCACATGTGGGGTGGTTCTCCAGATGGAGATCGCCAAAGGCCAAGGTGATGAAACGTCCCGCTTCCACGGTGATCGTCCAGACGCAGTCCCGGTTGACGGGGTAGTCGCCGGGGTAACCGGGAGACTGCATGTTACCGTGATTGGCCCCCGTCAGAGAGCCGCCACAAACTGAAACAAACAAAGATCAGCCTGGTCAGACAAAATTGGAGTTGGGGCCAAGGTGGGGGCATTTTAGCCCAGATGGGGCACTCGAGCATTCCAAGGAATAAATTCCTGCCGAGTACCCATTTACTACACCTGGGACGAGAGCAGCAATTGTGGAAAACGCGCCTTGCCTTGCTAAAGGACACAAATGCAGTGGGTAATTTTTCCATCATTTTACACTGAACAATTACACTGGGTAATTAAGCTACTCATCTTTCGTAAATCCACTTTTGGCTGGCCACAATGATATTCAGCTGGGTATATGTAATGAAAATATTCACAATCACAAATCTAAAATAAACAATAACTTAAGACAACATTATGTTGTGAGTAACATGTTCAAGGTAAAAATTATCAAGTTTATGATACCATTCACAGAGACAGGATTAGCTCATACAAGATTAGCCAGCCTGGGGTCTTTGAAGAATGCGTGTTATACCATAATCAAATTTGATCGATTGGATTTAATAAAACAAGGCGATAGCCGTAAAGTGTCTCGCCCACTTGCGCACATTCATGCAACATTGGACCTTATTTGACCGTTGCCCTACTAATGTGACCTTTGACCCCAGAATATCATGGAGGCCAATATAAGGCATCTACCAATCAGGTTTGGTTACAAACAGATGCAGGGTTGGATACTTATCAACCCTAATAGACTATTGCAAGTAAAATTTCACATTGGACCTCATTTGACCTTTGACCTACTTATGTGACCTTTGACCCCAGAATATCATCGAGGCCAATATAGGGCATCTACCAATCAAGATTGGTTACAAACAGATGCAGGGTTGGAAAGTTGTCAACCATATTAGACACTTGCAGGTAAAATTTCACATTGGACCTCATTTGACCTTTGACCTACTTATGTGACCTTTGACCCCAGAATATCATGGAGGCCAATATAGGGCATCTACCAATCAAGTTTGGTTACAAACAGATGCAGGGTTGGAAAGTTATCAACCCTAATAGACTATTGCAGGTAAAATTTCACATTGAACCCCATTTGACCTTTGACCTACTTATGTGACCTTTGACCCCAGAATGTCATGGAGGCCAATTTAGGGCATCTACCAATCAAGTTTGGTTACAAACAGATGCAGGGTTGGAAAGTTATTCAAATTTTTGTAAGCGTCAAAAAAAGGGACAGACGACGGAGGACGGACGGAGGACAGACAGACGGAGGACAGACAGACGGAGGACAGACGGACGGACGGACGGACGGAATTTGGATCCCTTAAGCCCGGCACAGACAGAGCCGACTCGACCCGATCCGACTTATTTCAATCAGGCTAGAGTCGGGCCCGGTCGGTTGGAGCTGATTCATCATGTTGAATCGACTCCAACTGGCATCCTACTGTCTCTCAACTGGCAAAATGTGCGTCGCGAGGCACTGAAAACTGAGCCGATCGGAATGAAAACTAGTCGGATCGGGTCGAGTCGGCTCTGTCTGCGGAGGGCTTTAGTCTCCCTCCACCTTCGGTGGGCTCGACAAAAATCAAATAGTCCTAAAAGGTTGATATCTTCAAACTCTGTGAACTTACTTGGATCTCGAGCATTCCAGACAACTTTGAAGCCTCCTCCGTTCACCGAAGCATCGGTGAAAAACCAGAAGTAGAGGGAGTCGTGAGTAGACGTGATGTTGCCGGGACTGTCCGTTCCGCAGTATTTACCGATGGCATTGGACGCGGCCGTAGAACCATCATTCACTTGAAGGAAATCGTAGTTGCAGTCGGTTTGGTACTCAATGTCAAAGCGCTCAAAGAACACAGAAATCACCTGGAGCCACAATTAAACAAATTTGGGGGTTGTATAAATGAATGTCAACAACTAAATTTCAAAAACAGAAGTTCACTGATGTCGCTATGAACTAGGAAACAAGTTCTTAGAAGATTTTCTTGATTTGTTTGCTATATTGAATGCATCTCTCATAATAGACCAAGAACATTATGGTCTGTACTGTTTGTCAACAGCTTCTCAAGTGGGCCATGTGCAAAGTTAATAGGGATTTCAGAATCGTGGAGGGAACGGGTTAACACATTGAAGACTGCGGTCAGAATTTCTCAGATCTTCTACATGTTGAATTGAATTGAATTGAACTTTATTTTCCACATCATCAACATAATACATGTCATTATTTACAAAGGATAAAAACGATAAAAATACAAACAAAGAAGTAACACTACATGTACATTGTGAAAATGTGGGAGGCTATATAGCACTTACACTTGTAATGAACATTATCTCCTGCATGAAAGAAGATAATCATTTATATAACAATTTGAGCAGCATTTTGTTGCCATCATTAACTTCCAAATGCCTAATGTAAGTAGTAAGTATTACTATCAAGGTCAATGCACTTACCTTAGTATTACTTTTAAGGTCAATGAACCTACCTTAGTATTACTAAGGTCAATGAACTTACCTTAATATTACTGTCAGGGTCAATGAACTTACCTTAGTATTACTATCAAGGTCATTGAACTTACCTTAGTATTACTATCAAGGTCAATGAACTTACCTTATTATTACTATCAAGGTCAATGAACTTACCTTGGCATTACTATCAAGGTCAATGAACTTACCTTAGTATTGCTATCAAGGTCAATGAACTTACCTTAGTATTACTATCAAGGTCAATGAACTTACCTTAGCATCATCAGCAAGGTCAATGACCCAGGCACAGCTGACACCGTGCGGGTAGGACTGGCCCTGTCCGGGGAACTCAAAGGAACCTGAATTTCCACTCAAGAGTGCTCCACAAGCTGCCAAAGAAATTACCAAAAAAAAGACAATTAATGTGATTCCTTAAATGTTGTATTAAATGACTCTTGTACCTTCTTTTGTTGTTGATATAATATATGTCTGTGATCTTATATTATGTCCACTGAGTGATGTGTGAACATTCCATGCTAAATAAGTGTCATATGACCGAGTAAAGGGGGGAAATGCACATAGGGATGAATATCTCTATTAATAACAAAGTCTATTTTAGGTATGAATGGTAATAATAATAATAATAATCATAGACATTTATATAGCGCAAATTGCAAAGAGCCTCTAAGCGCTTAAATAATTATTTAATTATTATTACCCATGGCCATCAGGTACATTTCAAACCTACACAATGATATTGCGTACTTTCTCAACTCTCCGGGAAGCATACTAGCCGAGCTGCCAATGATGATGGCGCTAAGGCTAATTAACACCCGACCATGGTACCCATATACACCTGGGTAGAGAGCAGCAATTGTGGAACAGACAATTTATAATTCACTTTATCAGTTCATAGAGTGGGAGTACTCGTGTTTTAACAAAAAGTGGACATGATGGAGCAAGGTAATCAGATTTCATGATAATTTGAATGGCATGTTCAAAGCCATTGTAATTGAAAGATATTATGCATCGCAGAATACATGAAGAGATAAAGATTACCTCACAAAAAAAGAGCATGTCACCTGAGGAAGCATAGCAGTAGCATACAAAACAATGGGAGTTCTTCTATTTTACCACAAATCCGTAAGACAACAGATTCATCTTCAACTCGCCATTGGAATTGTCCACACAGGTGCCTCCATTGTGGCAAGGGCCACAAGAAACAAATTGTGACCGACTATAGCAAAACCCTCCACTTATTGTTAAAAGTTAAATTGTAGATTTTCATACCATTAGAAAGGCTTCATCACAAGCTTTTATTTGATGATTTCTTCTAAAAAATCAGACAATATTTGGGAGACATATGTTTGTTTCAACTTTAGAAACATAAGTCTTTTACGCACATTATGTGAACTTAAAATGCCCATTTCTTCAAAACATGCACTACCGACAAGCGCAGGGTTTTGCTATAGCCAGTCACAATTGTTGAAGAATTAAATTTATAGCCGATGTATAATGGAATCCTGAATCATGAGTTCCTTTTAACACTCACATTTGACTAGTACTTGTGCGTAGTGCCAGACCATCCACATCTTGGACACTGACACTCAAAGCCATTGACAACGTCTACACAGGTGCCTCCATTGTGGCAAGGGTTCATTGGGAAGTCAACATTTTAGTAAAATTTAGCTTACAAATGACTAAATAATGGGATGAATTTGATGATCTGTGGCATTTTACTCACAATGGCTAGTATCTGTGCATGTAGAGCTGGACAGTCTGCTGGGACACTAGTGGGACACAAAACCATGGACGACGTCTTCACAGGTGCCTTCATTGTGGCAAGGGCTCAAGAAACATGATCTCATCACAGTTTAAGAATTAGATTTACAGCCGGTTAATGGAGTCTTTAAGTTCTTTTACTCACGTTGGCTCGTATCTGTGCATGTCGTGCCAGACCATCCGCTTGTACACTGACACACATAACCATTGACATCGTCTACACAGGTGCCTCCATTTTGACAAGGGTTCGTGGAGCAATCGTTGATGTTGACATCACAGTTGGTTGATGTCCAGCCGGGTTCACAGATGCACCTACACAAAGTAACATAATCCAGATATGTAAATTAAAACAAAAACTATTTCAACTTTTTTATTTATCCCATTATGTACAGAGACTTGTTGCATCGGAAGCACATGTTAAATATAACATCACAAACCAAATACTTCAGTTGATGTCCTGTAACATCAACACGGATACAAATGAAGAATAGAAATAATCAATGTTGAATAATAAATTATACATACAATATGCAAAATAGAGGAAAAGAAAGTTATACACCATAACAAAAAAAATCTTTGCAAATTTCACCAGTAGGTTATAATAATGGCAGTCATATTGCATATCTGCAATCTCAAGCACAAAATAACCGACTCTCTGTTGACAAATATTTTGGTCTTTGCCACCAATAGAACCATGATTCTAAAAACTGCATAACAGAAGTCAAGAAGACAGAATAAGGAGTTAACATTTTATAGCTATAGATCTTTTTGACTGACCTGTAACCGCTTCCAGTGTACTCGCAGCGGCCATTGACGCAGGGGTTGTCATTGCAAGAGACTCCTGATGGGTTGCAGCCTCCACTGCCGATACCATTGCCAGTGTATCCAGCTGGGCAGGTGCAGGTGCGGCCATCTGGAACACCTGTCATATCATAATCATTGTGATAGCAATTAAAATCTTTATAACGCATTTCTTTTTTCTAATAATTACTAAAAATGTTATATTGTTATCATAACGAGACAGATTTCACTTCATATAATTAATGCTCATTGATGTAGTAGGGTTAACACTGCAGCCTCCTCTGGCGATACCTTTGCCTTTGTAGCCTTCTTGTACCCCTGTTCAAATGTGATATTGTTATCATAATGTGAACAATTTCGCTACATATACAGTATTGCTCATTGGGGTTAACAATGCAGCCCCCTCTGCCGTTACCATTGCTTGTTGTAACCAGGTGGGCATGTACAGGTGTGGCCATCCGGTACCCCTGACACATCATAATCATTGTGATGAGCATTTAAAATCTTTATGACACTTGAGAAACAATTTCCTAAAATGTGATTTGATTTTGTTATAATGAGAACGATTTTACTACACATTATAATCAGTGACCTTATGGTAAATATTGCACACTCCTCTGTCAATACCATTGCCTGTTGTAACGAGGTTGGCATATACAGGTGCAGTCATCTAGTACCCCTGTCATATCATAATCCTGATGATGGAAATTCGATACTCATGAAGCATCAAACATCAAAGAGGGTAGGAAATATATAGAAGGGCGGTTTTGCCCCCTAATTTTCAAAATAGCCCCCTGAAATCAGTAGGTAGCCCCTAAAACGACCATAGGATATTATGTGAACAATTTCTGGATATCCATCAGATTGGAAAAGTAGCCCCCTAAAATAAAAAAATAATTCCTGCAGTCACTATGTGAAGCCAGTTTGTAATGAGGTCTATATAATATGTACCATATGAACCATACGCATTGTAGATGGCAATATGAATACCAGCTCTTAAAAATAATGATTAATGTTCACCTGAATTTTCTTGGCAGGTTGCCACCGAGTCACACCCTCCATTGTTGACATTGCAGATTCCGATGTATGTGCATGTTACCCCATCACCAACATAACCTGCAGACAAAACAAGGAAGTGGAAAAGAAAACAGTTACAACTGATTTGATTTGTGAAAATAAAACTGCAGT
Source organism: Echinarachnius parma (assembly GCA_037951105.1). Classification (NCBI taxonomy): domain Eukaryota; kingdom Metazoa; phylum Echinodermata; class Echinoidea; order Clypeasteroida; family Echinarachniidae; genus Echinarachnius; species Echinarachnius parma. Next base: position 84,226 of record JBAMJV010000379.1, read on the forward strand.
AGTGTTGTGATTAAACCACCCAAATTTATTTTTCCAATATTAGTAATTGCTATCTTCTTTACTTTGGAGCAACTACATTATTTCTTTTAGTTCCGAAACCTCTCCGTAAATTTTATAGAAAAGACAATATATTTTTAACCGACATCTAATTTTTAAATCATATCTCCAAATAAAAATTTACGAGAGGATTTGGGAAAATAAAATTGACCAATTAATTCCATTTGCAATTGTTCCATATTAGTCGAATGATAATCACAACAGAAGTTGACTATCAGAACAAATTCAGGGTAAGTTATGAAACGACTTTTGAGCAATGGGCAACCAAATGTAACATAATGTTCATGTCTTTCTTTGTTTTAGCCACCAGATTTGGGTTTACAGCCACTAGAATGCGAAAAATTCTGTTTTTACTTGCCCGATTGGGACCAAAAGGAACAAAAAAAAAGTTGATTTCTAGCATTGAATATAGAATTGTAAACAATATGAATTAGGTGTACCTGCCGGACACGCCCCACAGACCCTTGAGCCGACGCTGTTGGTGCAGGTAACGAGCTGTGAGCATCCCCCATTGTTGATCAGGCATTCGTTGACATCGCTGCACTGGTGACCATTGCCGTCATACCCTGTGGAAAGACAAGATAATACAAATTAGAAAATACTTGATTAACAAGACTCTAAATTGACTCAAAAGATGTTAGGCAGTGAGCCATCACAGAATCAATGATATGTTGAGATTTAATCCATTGATGCATGTAACGAGCTGTGAGCATCCCCCATTGTTGATCAGGCACTCATTGACATCGCTGCACTGGTGACCATTGCCGTCATACCCTGTGGAAAGACAAGACAATACAAATTAGAAAATACTTGATTAACAAGACTCTAAATTGATCCAAAAGAAGTTACCATAGGGGAATCAATAATACGTTCAGATTTAATCTGTTGCTTACAGATGACGAGATGTGAATATCCCCCTTGAAGCATTCGTTGACATCGCTGCACTGGTGACCATTTCCATCGTATCCTGCGGAAAGACAATACAAATTAGAAAACAGTTGGTTAACAAGACTCTAAATCGACTGAAAAGATGTTAGCCATCGCAGAGTCAATGATATGTTGAGAATTAAACCGTTGGTGTAGATAACAAGCTGTGAGCATTCCCCTTGGTGTATTTGTTGATATCGCTGCACTGGTGACCATTGCCATCATACCCTGCGGAAAGACAATACAAATTAGAAGACACTTTGTTAACAAGACTCTAAATTGACTCGGAAGATGTTATCTATCGGGGAATCAATATAAATATGTTGAGATTTAATTCGTTCATAGAGGTAACAAATTTTCAGACAATAATTATTTCAATTTTGGGGCATATTTGTGTCTAAAACTAAAAACAACTTTACCAGTGGGGCAGTTTCCACAGTAGTACGTCCCGTCGACGTTAGTGCATGATACCAGAGGGCTTGACGAACATGGGTACTCCCGTGCTGTGCACTCGTTGATATCCACGCTGCATGCTGGGTTAGATGAACTGGAATCCTGCTGCCAACCTTCGTTACAAATGCAGTCAAAACGTGCCTGCATGCAAAAATGGTGAACAAATTGTCAGGTGAGAGTTAGAAGGGAGTTAAGTCGATTTTTGGTTAAAATGAGTTACGCATACCATCTTGTAGGTCCGAGCCTTCTCTATGTGATGCGATAATTAAAATCATTATTTTGTATAATTTTTTGGGGAAATTCATCAAATATAAAAGAGAGCTTTATTTGGTTTCTACATAGCTTTCAAACTTTAAAAGATGATTATCAACGAAGTGCAAAAAGTGACTTAGCGCCCTTCTATTTCTCAATCGACAAAATCATGCGCATGAATTGTTGCACTCGTCTATTTTACATAACGTAGCATGCTAGAGAAAAGGGCAATCCAATTAAAGGGTACCACCACCCGAAAAATAATATTCTTATAAATGAAAGGTATCATCTTTAGTAGTCCATTCCATCAACAAGTTCACAAAAATATGTTTCCAGAAAAAAGAAAAAAAAATTGGAAAACGCATCACCATTCTAAAGCATGCGTTCATGGGTCTGCATGTACGAAGACTACTTTTTCCAAAGCGAACGAATCGTCCGAGATCTCTTTAAGTTGGTAATCTATTGATTTCTATCCTACGGGCTGGGTCAAAACTGGGTCAGATACTAATACCAGATGACAGATTAAGCCAAAATGTGCTTGCATGGAGAAAACAAAAAAGTGGTTAGCAAGTGGCCTGATGATGCAGAAAAACAGGTGAATATATGAAGTAACACGTGCCACGTACATGAATAAAAGTTTGTGTTTCAATGTTTCAACTTTTTGTTTTCATTGCTCACCTCTTAAAGGGGACCACCAGGCAAAGAACAACACATAATTATATGTTTTGGTACCGTTTTGTGATATCAAATAGATACCCAACATTTTGCAAAGGGTTCATAAACAAAGCAATTAATTTCCACTGCTTACGGAACCACAACTATTTCCTGGTTCCGTACGGGCCAAACATTTGCGAGTGCACCAATGCTATTCACGCGTACGTTTGGAGACAATAGAATCTCAGGCGATACGTTCGCTCTGGACAAAGTAGTCTCGTACATGCAGACCCATGAACGCATGTTTTAGAATGGTGATGCGTTTTGTGAACTTGTTGATGGAATGGAATGCTAAAGATGTTACCTTTCATTTATAAGAATATTATTTTTGGGTGGTGGTACCCTTTAATATTCCTATTTTAATAGTAGTCAAGTTTGATATCATTGTGTGAGAGTGAGGAGGGGATTAAGCTTAATTGAGTACTGCATACCAACTTGTAGGTCGGGGGGGGGGGCCTTCTCAATGTGATGCCAAATTTTCGGATCACAACTATTTCTTATTTGGGGGAATACTTGTCAAAAAGTCAAGGCTCCAAAACTTTAAATCACGATTCTACACATTTCCGTAACTTTGTAATACAAGTATAGTGTGATATCAAAATATATGATGATATTCAATTACCACTCCATTCTGCGTCCTCGGCAGGTTGACACAATACCCACGATCACACACATTGGCCACACTGTTGGAGACGCAGTCGTCATATTGCATAGTACAGAGTGACCCATAAAAGTCAGCATTACAGTCACACCTGTGTGGAAAAGAGAAAAAAAGAAAAATTTGTTCAGTCATCAAATTGGATAGTACACAGTGACCCATACAAATCACATCTGGGTAGGTATTTATGACCAACCAAGTTAACTGTAATTGGCAACTAAAAGAATGTCTTAAATGACAAACTTAAACCCATCATCTATTAAAATAGACTTAGAATGGAACTGAGCCAGAAAGAATTAATCATTAATTTTGGGGGGCTACTTTTTCAATCTGATGGACATTACAAAATATTTCACATAATACCCTATGATGGTAATTTTGGGGGCTACCTACTGATTTTAGGGGGCTATTTTGAAAATGCGGGGACAAAATCGCCCTCAGCCCCAGTGTATTTCCTACAGGTTTCATGAATATGGGCCCTGATATGATGTATAGTAACACTCATAAAAAGATTTAACTCCTGAATACAAGTACAGCCCTGACAAAAAGTTATTCTCCACACAGCATTACATATTTTGTGTAAACAAGTTTATCATAATACCCTATTTTATACCCTAAGTTTATATCCTAAGTTTATCATCGTAGCTTTAATAGTTTGATGCATAACGCACCATATCTATGGCAATAAAAATACTAATTTGCTTCTTATCATTTATCATCACTTATTTGTTCTGCCTTACCTGTAACTCCCGACTGTATTTACACAGGTACCTCCATTCTGACATTCATTGACAGTGCCTGAAATAAGACTACACTCGTTGACATCCTGGCTACAGGTTGTACCCTGATAGAAAGTTAAAGAAAAAGTAGGAATCATACTGTTATTCTAAAACATTTCAAAATTGTGTACAAAAATATAAATTCATTATTAAAACTTTCCAAGCCACCCAAGAAAAAAAACATAAAAAAAAACAAATGGGTAAAAATTCAGATACTGTACATAAGGTGTGCCCCCCCCCCCCCCCCTCCCAATCATTCCAACCAACGAAAGAACAACAAAAGTTCAATACAGAGTATAATTGACCATTTTTGTGAACAAATAAAAAACAAAATTGCATTATAGGTTAACTGATAACAGACCATTTTTGGTGACAGTTATCCATTTTTTTAGAAAAAAACAAAATACTACAGTGCTCACTAGTATTATGTTCATAAGAAAGTAAAGAAGTAAATTGCATATAGGTTTAACGATAACTGACCATTTTCGGTGACACAATGACAGGTTACTATTTTTGGAAATAACCACAAATTCTACAGCGCTAATGGCCACCCCATGTAAGTGGTTTCTCCTGACACTGACAGGCCAAATACACCTCTGATGGTATCTGGTTTCAAGCGAGGTTGACATGTAGGTTGAAGTTGAAGCAAATTATGACAACATTCGATGTGACAGATTAAGTGGAGTTGTTCCCTTTGCTTTCAACAAAAACTCTCTCTCTCTTTATCAAACAGAATTCCAAACAATCTCTCTGACTCCCATGGATCAAATATATCAAATATACACGTATGTTTAATACAGTTTGTTTGGTATTTTTTACAGTACTAGTCCAATATAAAATCCATGTATAGACCTAGTTCTAGTACTTGTCTCAACACTGCCTTTGATTTATTTCTTGTTCTTTTCTTTGATTTAAATTTTAATGAGATTTATAAATGTGGATACATTCAACTAGATTGTTAATAAATATGTTGTCATTGATTGCTCATAGTAATTGCAATGATAAATCATGCATAGCATGTGCATTGTGAACCCAAAACATATCTCTGATAATTACAACGAGACCATTCATGAAGTTTGTACCCTAAACCACAAGTGCATAATTCCTTCAGCTTTCTTGCAAATATAATTAGCTTCATTATAAGTGAATTATGATAAATCTGAACGAATAATAGGTGATACAATGAAATCATGAATGTTGTACCCTAACCACAAGTGCATCACTCCTTCAACTTTCTTGCAAATTTAATTAGTCTTCATTACAAGTGAATTATGATAAATCTGAACGAATAATAGGTGATACAATGAAATCATGAATGCTGTACCCTAACCACAAGTACATCACTCCTTTATCTTTCTTGCAAGGATTAGCTTTATATCAAGTGAATCATGAACCCAAAACAATTATCTTATAATCTGAATGAATAAAAGGTCATACAATGTTGTACCCTAAACCACAAGTGCATCCTCTCAGACACAGATTACCAATGCAGAGGGGGGCAATATAATTTGAACAAGGGCATTTACATTTAACATGAAACTTGCTTGAAAGACTTCAACCATGGACCCTAGTAGGGTCCATGCTTCAATTTATATACATTCAAGTCACAATAATGAAATGCACATTATCATACCTCTTATACTTACTAAAATATAAGCATCCTATTTCAACAAAAAAATTCATATTTTAGGTCACACAGGTAACTAGGAAATAAGAATGGCCCATATATCATTCCTTTAACTTTCTTCCTCTCAGACACCGATTACCAATGCAGAGGGGGGCAATATATAACTTTAACGAGGGTGCATTTAAATAGTCAACCTGAAACTATGTTTGGCATTTCCCACCATATTGCCAGCTACTCCCTGACACCCATCTGACCCGATCACACGCACGTGGGCTCAGAGGTATGCGATGGAAAAGCAAAAGAAGAGTTTCAATTTCTGCATAATATTCAGCATCATCACATCAGTGTGACAGCATTAACCCATTTAACACGTTGCTTCCAGGAATCCGAAGGCCTACTGTACATGTACAAAGTCTACAGCAGGGCTCTACACTAGCCCTTGCCCGGGGCAAGTAAAAGTTTATGTCAGGCAAGTAAGGCTGTCGATTTCGGGTATATTTACTACCCGGGACTCGCGATAATTTTTCGGGCGAGTCCCGGGTACCCGAAATTTATCCATTTGTTGATTTCGCTATAGGCATGTCACGCCGCTGGGAAAACATGTTCATTCAAGTGACAAAAATGCAGCACGTTTATGACAATAAATCATCTTCTAAAATACAGCAAAGAGGGAAAAAGGAATGAAAAGAAAATGAGAGTGGGCAGATAACTCGGGCGTTCCAGAAGGGGACTTTGGGCTTTTTTTTCGGGATATCGAGTATCGATTTTTGCCCCCGGGACTCGACATTTTTCGGCGGGACCCGGGTACCCGGGACTCGTCAACAGCCTTACAGGCAAGTAACTTTTCATTAATTGTCTAGTTTGCTTGCCCGAGTGGGCAACTAAATAACTACGAGAAAACAATTTAATTTCATATACAGTGTAAATCTCATCTAGAAGAGGGACAAGTACATGTTATATTGGGGCAATTAAAATTAAAATATTTATGATTTTACTTGCCCAAATGGGCCAGTAGAGAAAAAAGTAAGTGTGGAGGCTGGTCTACAGGGATTTAAAAACCCTAAAAGGAATGAGTTAATATGCGATTTAAAGCATTTAAGAAAGTTTCAAGTTCTGCATATAATTTAGCATCATCATATCAGTAATACAAGCCTCTTCACTTGACTAACTTTCTTCTCTACTGGACCGCTCAGGCAAGTAAATCATAAATTATCCAAATCTACTCACCAAAATAGAAAACTTCTATCTAGATGAGATTTACACGTAAGAAATGGCATTCTTCTTGCAGTTGAACAGGAATGTCAGTTTTGCCCAATCAGGCAACCAAATGAGACGATTTATGAAATTTGACTTGCCTGACATCAATTTTTCCTTGACCCGGGCAAGAGCTAGTGTCGAGCCCTGAGTAACAGCACCTATTTCACCTGTTGGCCTATGTACAAAGTCTATGGGGATTTTAAAATCTTGAAGGGAAGGGGTTGATTTCCATGTTGATTTGATATTGGTACATGACAATGTTGAATGCATTCTGAAATAGAGCCCAGCACAGATATTTCAGATACATTTTCTTTTAATACAGGTATTTCATTTTTTTAAATGTTGTTTGCAATTTATATTGGAGTCAAGTTTTGTAAGTAGTTTAGAGGGCACTTCAGAAGAGCATTGATGCACGAGTACAAAATCACACATATGTAAAGAAGAGAGTGAAAAATAAAAGTATTTGATTTTCTACATCTCTTTTTTAATAAGAGAAATTTGGTCAATAAAATACTGTTCAAAGTATGTTCAAAGTGTTTCTGATGAACGAGGTAATAATAACTGCTTAAACTATTAAATATTAAATATTTTGTCACAAAAAAATATTACATTTCCTGGCACGCCCAACTGTCTCCTCTTGCGAGGAAGATGGTGAGGTGTGGCCTTTAAGGAATGTTCAAGGTATGTTTGGAAACCAAAACACACACACACATGTAGCTACAAGACGAACTAGGTCGCCCCTTTCTGCAGTCAGATCTGTAGCTTTCGCTACTCAATCCAAGCAGACAGCAGGCAAGGGCTTTCGAAATGGAGATACGTTGTAGGCACCACCCCCTTGTGTCTGAAGACACGGAAAGGAACTTTGACATAGACTTCACACATCGTAAAAATGAGAGTGAAAGCTCATACACGTGTGTAAACCAGTTTTCGGAAATTTTAATGAGTTCTCAAAGTCACTGTGGGTGTGTGATTTCATTTTCTCTGTTACGCTAATATACAGCCAAACTATTCTGAGGAAACTTCACTCATAAAAAATATAATACTGCAACTGTCTGCAATACTAACAAAAAAGTGTTTGACTGTACATACTGTTTCAAGAATTACTTCAATGGTGCAAGTGAACATATCTCATGATATCTTGGCAGAGAATATAGTTCTCTACACATCCTAAAATGAAAGTGATTTTCACTCCATTTTTTTTGCCTGAATAACAAAATATTTGTACATTCTGTCACAATATCAGGTTCCTTTTTCTTCACTGTCAAATACACTAGGGGGCAGTGGCATAGAGATGGGGGGGGGGGGCGGGGCATGGGGGGCACGTGCCCCCCCCCAAATAATTTGAAGAAAAAACAATAGGAAACATAAGCGGAAGAAATATATACTGTAAGGTGTGCCCCAATAATTTTGAGTGCCCCCCCCCCTCCCCAATCAGTCCAACCACGTTATGCCACTGCTTTGGGGATTTGGTGGGGATTTGGTATTGATTCCGAGTAAAACTTCTCTCATAACATGGTCCTGACTTCATAGAATTCAGTGGCAATAGCCACCAACTCACAAGGGGCTGGGGGGTGGGGGATTAATGTTAATCAAATATGGTCAAACCTGCACTAGCCACCACCTGTTTATAAGTCCCACCTGTCTTTGAAGACCACTATTCTTGATTTACTTTGAAGAGGTTTATGTAAATTAATAACCTGTCTATACAGGGTGGCCCCCAAAAAACGGAACGGGCCACTTCCGAAAATATAGTAGCAAAATGATTATGTCCATCGGATAGAGTGTCCTTTCCAATGAAAAACAATACCAAGAACAGTAATTTTGGACGAGTAGTTTTTGTTGTAGGACGTCTTAAGTGAGACCATGTCAGGTTCCCATTTTTGTCATTTTTTACCTAATTCCTTCTTGCCCGTCATAGCATCGGAAAACTATGCCCATTCTCTCGGCACACAGCTGAATGCACACTAACAATGGCGCGCGTATTGCTCGTTGTTCGATGCTATGACGGGCAGTAGGTGTGATTTATCAAGCACTGACTTGGTAAAAATTGACAAAAAAGGGAACCTGACATGGTGTCACTCACAGAGCCCTAAAACAAAAACTACATGACCAAAATGACTGTTCTTCATATCGTTTTTCATTGGAAAAGACACCCTCCTATCCGATGGAAATAATCATTTTGTTACTATATTTTGGGAAGTGCCCTGTTCCATTTTTTGTGGGCCACCCTGTATAGGGACCACCTGCTTATAATATAAGGACCTATTTTGTTTTGCCTCCCTTGGGTGGTCTTTATAGACAGGTTTGACTAAGATCAAGGTTAATCAGGCCCGGGCATAATATACAAGTACAGTTTGTACCTGACTATGCATGGTACGTATGCCACCAAAGTCATCAGCATGCATTATTTATGGTAGAGGCTGGATAGGTTTTCTCTCTTTAAAATTGTGTGAGTGGGGTGAGGGGGGTGGAATCATATATGCGGACTCCACCCTTTGCTTGGTTACCCACAGGAATGGGTGTAAGTTTGAAACTCTACTCTCATATTTTGTACTTTTAAAGGACCCCTACATAATGGACACTCTCAATTCCATGCTAGAAAAGGGTACTTTATTATTATTACGCATATTACTGCCAACATTCTGAACAAAGATACAATAGCCAGCCAGTTATCAACTAGGATAATTAATTTCCCAACTACACGTAACAAAGGCCAAGCTCAAGATGACTTTCACAGCTTGGGAAACCAAACTGGAAAATTCCTTACATTTCATTTCACACAGATTTAAAGATCCGAGTCTCAGAGTCTGATCGACCATGCCTTCTGGGACTGGTTTGTCAACACAATGCTTTTAGTTACACAGCGCTCCAAACTCATGATGTGCTTTTTTTTTCAATATCCATCATGGCCAGATGTTCCACATGTATGTGCAAATTTTACCTGTAAATGGTGTTACAAAGGTTGGCTGGCTAAAAATGTTGTTCCCTTTTTCACCTACATGTGTTTCGCCTCCAAATGATCAGTGTGCCCCCCCCCCCCCACAAAAAAATAAGTCCAACCACACTGCGCCAATGCCCATATCTGACTCCTCCATTAGTCTAATGCTAGAATGTTTTGCAACTCTAGACTATCTAATCAATGTTATGCATTATATGTACAGGGCTGTGTTTACATTTTTATAGACAAGTCTAGTCTAGTCAGCATTTGAAAGCCAATTAATGTTTACCGCCTAAATAGTGTTACAAAATGCTGATTCTGGTCTATTTTAATTTAACCCCTTAAGGGCTGGTTCCAAAAAATACTTGGGCTGATGTCTATGGAGAATCATGTTATATATCAATCAGTCCTGAATGGGTTAAAACTCAACCTACATGTATACAGGGTGGCCTGAATAAAACAGAATATGTCCAAAAACAGAGGAACAAATATCCTGGTTTCACTGGATGAGAAACCTTTTACCGAGAAAAATGATACCAAGATCACCAGTTTCGGTCAGGTATCGCTTTTTATTTTTCATGAGACAATGTTGGGTTTTTAAAACTTTCTCCAATGTCAACAAAATTGAAATTGTGGCTGATGGATGTAGTGGGAAACATCCCATTCCATTTTATTTTAAACCACCCTGTAGTAATGTGCAAATCTGCTCAATCAGCACTGTAATCTGTAAATTTGAAGAAGCCAGTAATCTGGACCCTGGATTAATAATACAGGGTGGCCCACAAAAAACGGAACGGGGCACTTCCCAAAATAAAGTACCAAAATATTTATGTCTATCGGATAGGGTGTCTTTTCCAATGAACAACGATACCAAGAACAGTAATTTTGGTCGTGTAGTTTTTGTTTAAGGACGCAGTGAGTGAGACCATGTCAGGTGCCCATTTTTGTAAATTTTTACCTAGTCAATGCCAGTTAAATTGCACTCCATGCCCGTAATACCATTCAGCGAACTTGTCCATTCTCTCGGCACACGGCCGAGTGCACACTAACAATGGCACGCCTTAGGGTCCATGGTTCAACTGTATGAACGGCGGTACGTGCGATGTATCAAGCACTGGCACGGTAAAAATTGACAAAGAAGAGAACCTGACATGGTGTCACTCCCAGCGCCCTAAAAAAAAAACTACACAACCAAATTGACTGTTCTTGGTATCGTTGTTCATTTGAAAAGACACCCTATCCGATGGACATAATACAGTTGTTACTATATTTTGGGAAGTGCCCCGTTCCGTTTTTTTTGGGCCACCCTGTATACAGTGTACGACCAGGGATATGGGAACTCCCACTTCCCTGGAACGACTCTCCACCCTCATAAATGTGATAAGCCGTTTTAGAAGTCATTGGTCTTTACTCAGGTAGTCCACCCAGGGAAGTGGGAGTTCCCTGGTCCACCATTGTTCTCTGACTGCGCAAACATGCTTTGTTGCGTATCGTAAAGTCACTGTTTATTTGCTGTACTTTGAGGTTTAAAAAAAAAATCCTCCTTGCTGAGAAATAGGCCAATAGTCGCCTTTATATTTATAGATGGACGGGAGATGAGATGTTTACATAAAAATAGCCACTGTGTGGGTTGGTGGTTAGTACTTGTAGTCATAGACCATGCTTTGAAAGGTCCAGAAAACCTTCACATCTCTTTTTAACTGTGTACATGTATGCAAACTGCACATTGTTGGTCTGTCAAACTTTATTATCCATCTCACGAATCATTATTTGTCAGAATGTTCACATTGAATGATCATTTAAAATTTCAAGGAAGTTTAAAAATGGTTTGTTTTCAAGTGGTATTGAATCACATTGCAAATGCAAGGAACATGAATATTTACATGTACGTTGTTATCAAATGGCAACACACATCCCGAACGTGATATGTTGTATTTTCATACTTCCATTTTAATGTCTATAACATATAATCTGAAAATAGGAACATTGGACAGGTTGATAAACAATGATAAACATAGTCCCTGATTACAAGATCAACGTCTAATTGCTGATAAGCACATACATGTACATGTGTATGTTACTGCAGTGCTTCATAAAGCCAAACTACATTGAACTTTTAGAAAATTTAGTAGACACGTACGTGACAACTGACATGTTACATACATCAGGCCTGCACACAAGTGCAGGAATTAATTTTTAATTTTAGGGGGCTACTTTTTCCATCTGATGGATATCACAAAATATTTCACATAATACCCTGTGGTAATTTCAGGGGCTACCTACTGATTTAAGGGGGCTATTTTAAAAATTAGGGGGCAAAATCGCCCTTAGCCCCCGTATATTTCCTACCCTGTTAAATTAGTACTCATGTTACACTCACAGTAAGTAAGTACTACACACACCTTATCACATAAATTAGAATATGCCCCACTGTTCTACTTCTAGATATCCTTGATATCTTGATACATTTAATAATAAATAGATACAGATCATAAAAATCATGCTGTCCTTCCCCTTTCCTCTTGTTGACCTGTTATATGTAAAGGTCCCCCAAATCAAATACTAGCAGCCTTCAACAGGTTTAAACAATAACATGACTAACGTATTTGCTGGTGTATTAACCGCACCTTTTTTCAAAACAAAAACATTTCAAAAATGGGGGTGTGGTTAAAGGGATAGTTGAGTTTTGGTAGAGAGGGCACTAGACTACTTTTTTTTTTTGTGAGGTAATGAAAAACTGTGTGTAAAATTTGAAAGAGCATAATATTTAAATAATAAAATCATCTTTGTTTGATCAAAATCGGTTCAGAGACGGCTGAAATATCCATAAATATAACAATTTGTAATAAACCCGGGGCCCCGGGTTTATTAGAGAATTTTGAACCAGCTGTTAAAAATTCAAAAAAATGCTTCCTCTTTTAAAAAAGTTACAAAATAGGTATTTAAATAGTTGTTGGTTATTTCTCTATCTAATCACTATTTCAACAAAGCATCACATGCACAATATTTTATTCAAAATGGTTGAAACCGATGAGTGTTTAGAGAGCGCCCTCTTACGTTTTAACGGCTCTTTTTGAATGATAACATGATCTTTACTACGTCATTTGTAATTTTGTGTTCCTTTCTAGTTATAACTATTAGTTTGTAATGTAATGATGCAGGTTTTGGTTACTAAAATTCAGTTTCAGCAAAACTGTACTCTCCTTACCAGAACTCAACTATCCCTTTAATACACGGGTGCGGTTTATAGCGTATTAACCGCACTTTTTTTCAAAAAAAAAAAAAAAAAAAAGCGGATTATACACCGGCAAATACGGTAGTTACATACATGTACCTATTAAGACTTACGACCATTGAGTTGTTTAACAGTACCCAAAATAGCACGGACAATGATCTTACATGTATCATTAGATGATTATCAAGAAGACAAATTTGCAGCAGATTAAAGTAGCTTGTAATTAAGATTATTTGGATGATCAGTAAACCTGGAAGATTGCTAGAGCTAATAAAAATGACATGATTATGTACATAATGCATGGTTGGCGGTACCTGTTGGCGGTACCTGCAGGATCTGTTGTAATATCTTTATTATTTAACAATTACAAAATCAGGTACCAGTCGTGGCAAGTTTTTCCAAAGTCCAAACATGACAAATCCGGAATAAACTTGTGTATGTATGATGTACTTTGCATGTTTCATAACAACTGTATGGGGATTATTGCATTTAGAGGTTAACAGGGTGCTAAAATGCTTTTTAAATGATGCGAACCAAAATGAATAGATTATGACAGATAGAAACTTCTTCAGGAAAAGTTATGAATCGCAAGAAAATATTAAATCTTATGATAGTGAAAAGTATGCACTAAGCATAATTCAAGACATTTCTTCAGATATTTGTTTTCAAACTTTGCAGTACTTATCAATAATCACAGCTATAAGTGTATGTTAAAAATTGTTCTACATCATTTTGCTTCTAAAAATATTAGAAAATTCACTTCATTCTGACTTGTATAATAACATTTAATTGTGCATATTAAACATTGGGATTTATAGATAAAAAGATGCTTGTGAACAGTTCTGACTTGGCCAACCCCATCCTAGCACTAAAGCAATTGACCTCACCACAACCAAACCACAAATTAAATGGTCAACAATATAAATCGAGTCTGCATACAAATAAAATGGCTAATGGCATGATAATTCTCTGAAAAGGGGCAATAGCGAAAATGGTAGCTCACAATTTTGCTCACTGTTTTTAATTGATAAGTGCATAATTCCTGTTACTTCTAGTCAAATATTTCCTATTGGGTATCACTAATAATGGAAATATTCAATGTTTTTTAAACCACTATGAACCGTTTTGAATGAACCCTGGAGGCTGCCATGTTCTCCAACGATATCGCATGTAAAGTTAACTGAACGCATCTGAGCGTGCACTAACAAAAGCAGGTTATGTAACCGCTGTTTTTTAATCTCCTGATATGTAAGAGGTTAGGCAACCTGCTTTTGTAACTGACAATCAAATGCTGTTTTATGTGATATTGTTGGAAACCATGGCAGCATCCAGTGTTCAGTCATAACAGATGATAGTGGTTTCAAAACCATTGATTATTTCCCTTATTAGTGATTCCTAAGAGTAATAAATCAGTAAAAGTAAGCAAAAATTGTAATTTGGTTTCCCTTTAATCAAGCCTCCACACTAACTCTTTTTTGTACTGGCCCAGTTGGGCAAGTAAAATCATACGTTTTGTAATGTTACTTGCCCCAATATAAAATGTGCTTGCCCTCTTACTTCTAGATGAGATTTACATATATATGAAATTACGTTGTTTTCTTGTAGTTGAACATTTATTTAGTTGCCTGACTGGGCAAGCAAACTAAACAATTTATGAAGTTTTACTTGCCCGACACCAAATTTTACTTGCCCCGGGCTAGCGGGCAAGTGCTAGTGTCAAACCCTACTTTAATGATGTGTAATTTCACTTACCTGCCATGCCGATGTACACAGACACATGAACTTGTTGTACATATCTACACAGGTGCCTCCATTTTGGCAAGGATTGGAGGAACACTCGTTAGTCGTTAAAAGCTACAAAGGAAGAGCAAATTTGTAAATGATTAGTTTGACGTTTTTCATTTGATTTCAATTATCTATTCGATTTTATTAAAAAGGCAACGGCTTTATAAATGAGAAAACACAATAAACATACACAAAACGTTTTTTTTAAATATATATTTATCTTCATGGTACAGGAATAAAAACATGAGCTGGATTATCAATAATAATGTATGAATGAATGAAAAGGGAGACTTACATTATTCTGATTAATGAAACCTATCTAGACTACAAGAACTTGACAACAAAACAAAATATAATATATTTTACACTGAACTTACATTGTTCATGGTGTTGTAGTTCTCTTCTAAAGTTGTCACCTGAAATGGAAAAAAAGGTATTACAAAAATGCTATATCAAATAATTGCTTGGTTTATAAAAAAAAATCAGATTGTAAATAAACACAATGATGGAACTGGCAAATGGATATAAGTACTAATGGTCTAGAGATAATGCAAAAAGAAGTTTGCTACAACTGTTTTAAATGTATTCATAAAAAATAACTGAACTATTCATCACTCAATAGTCAATACTCATCAATTTACACTGGTCACCCTTTCATTGTTTCATTACAAATTGTATTTGTATCTAAAGTGTTTGCTTTTTAAATTGTACAATTAATCTATTCATTGATATTTTTTGTTAATGTACAATCAAATGATTATAGCTTTTTTGTTTAGTAATCGATCATAATTTATCCCTCTTGATCTTATTCATTGATATGCATTTTACTGTACATTCATATTAGTATATAGCTGTTTTGTTTAGTAATCAATCTTAGTTTATCCCTCTTTGCTGACCATTCTGAATGTAAACTAGTCCAGTTTGGACTGTGGCGAATTTATTTTTTATTCTTAATCCACTCTTGCCCGCTAGATGTCTTTACTCCACTAATCTTACCCCAATTGGCTAGCAGCCAAGTGGGGTAAGTTAGATTAGTGGGGTTTGTCGCCATCTAGCGGGCAAGAGTGGATCAAGGATAAAAACAAATAAACTCGCCACAGTCCAAACTGGGCTAAATGTATACTGACCCTTGTCTCCAGACCGGGGTTGGTGCCTCCTCCCCCGTTATTCTCCAGACTGACCACCCTTGTGGTCAAGTCCTGAGTAGAGGTCTGTAGACTTGTGACATCAGCTTGGACGTCCGTTCATTGATACGCATTTTACTGTACATTCAAATTAGTATAGCTTTTTTGTTTAGTAATCAATCTTAATGTATCCCTCTTTGCTGACCATTCTGAATGTATACTGACCCTTGACTCCAGACCGGGGTTGGTGCCTCCTCCCCCGTTATTCTCCAGACTGACCACCCTTGTGGTCAAGTCCTGAGTAGAGGTCTGTAGACCTGTGACATCAGCTTGGACGTCTGTGATGCTGGCCTTGTTGGTCATGGCCTGGAAGGAAGGGGAAAGCAATCGAGGGAGAAGAGATAGATCTATCAATATACAGTCAAGCCTCCACACAAACTTTTTTTCTAATCATGGCCCGATTGGGGTCATTGGGCAAGTAAAGTCATTAATTGACTTGTGACATCAGCTTGGACGTCTGTAATGCTGGCCTTGTTGGTCATGGCCTGGAAGGAAGGGGAAAGCAATCGGGGGAGAAGAGATCGATCTATCAATATACAGTCAAGTTTCCACACAAACTTTTTTTTTCTAATCATGGCCCGATTGGGGCCATTGGGCAAGTAAAGTCATTAATTGACTTGTGACATCAGCTTGGACGTCTGTAATGCTGGCCTTGTTGGTCATGGCCTGGAAGGAAGGGGAAAGCAATCGGGGGAGAAGAGATCGATCTATCAATATACAGTCAAGCCTCTACACAAACTTTTCTTTCTAATCATGGCACGTAAAATCATTAATTTTCAATTTACTTGCCTGAACAAAAAAATTTACTTGCCCGCTAGCTTAGAGATGAGATTTACAACATGTACAATAAGAAGTTTCAAAAGAAAATTAATCAATCCAATTTAATGAACCCATTTTCATTTCAATTGACCTCACTTGTCCTTCTGAGTTCTGTCTTATGAAGATAGTAATGTAGAAGTTATTTAAATTCTCTTTCATTTCTCTATCAAAGTTCAAACATGGATTAATTTCACTAATAAGGGGTAACTTTATAATTTACACAAGGTCTGTAATTAGAAGGGCGAAAAAACATGAACTTTATACTAAAAAGGGGAGTGGAACTTGACAGCCAATATGGCAACAATAATTGCCTCCATATTGCCTTACGATAACTAACAGATTGAGTAGTAAACAAAAGTCGATGCCCTGGGAATTGCCTCCAAATTACACTTGGAATCATTGCCGTTTATAGTCATGTAATATGTACACTTTTCAAACTTCTTCATTTCTAGATCGCAAAGGTCATTAATCCCCCAAACAATTATGTAGATCTATCTTTACGAGCCAACAACTAAAAAATCGTATGCCCTTTGATTCTTGCATTTAAACCATGCCTGGATATATCGAGGGCTAGACTAGAGCTGTGTATTCAACTCCCAAACTAAACCAAGATATTTGTCTACGTACTAGTGTAAGGGCTAGATTCTAAAATCACAGGCATACGTACAGGAGCCTTTTGAGTAAAGGGGCAAACCTGACAAAATACAAGTGGTATGATTTGACCAAACATTTCATATGTTTCTTGAGGAAATTTTCACCACTTAACTGGGTACACCCGTTAAAGGGATACATGGCCAAAGCCTACAAAATTATGCAGAGACTAACTGTATTTCAAATGAATGGTCATATATGTCATGTCATAACTTGTGATCATAATCCAATGTAAGGGGATGTGTCTGAGTGTTGTGACACTTATTCAGTTTTGAGAGAAATTTGAAAAAATATCATCATTGTCCACAAAATGCACTTTTGAAATTCATTAATTCATCTTATTTAGGGGTTTGATATTTCCCTTCAAGAGTCATATTTTTTCTGATCATGTTAGCCAAATCTGATGTTAGCCAAAAACTGTTATCAGACTCTTTTGCTAGCATGAAAAGAGAGTATAATTCCTCCACCCAACTAATGTTTCTTTGCATCAAAAAGTTACCTTGAAGTACCGTTTAAGTTTAAGTTCATTCCCTTTAAAACACAATTCCATTTCAGACATGTTTGCATACTTTTAAGTAAATATAAATTGTATCAATTGAGTAGTTATTACAGGGTGGTTGATGAGGGTCATAATCAATTGTCTAATCAGAGACATGTATTGATTGACTGATCGAGTACAAACAATAGTGGACAACTGGGCAGGTTTATGGCTTGATAACATGTACTTAAAAACCAAAGTTAACACTTAACAATAGGTATTTTATAGCAAACTGTAAAGGGTATTCAATGATAAGGGTATTCAATGATAATGGAGCACGACAACTGAGCATTAATTAGAAAACAGGGTGGTGTCCTTGTGCAAAGTACAGTGGAACCTCGTTATTCAGAGCTTTGATGATAACAAACCCTTTTAAAACAAGGCAATGTTGCAAATACCAGCTCTTTACATTATTTTGTTTTATAACAAGGAACCTGATATATATAACCAAGTAATTTTCATGGTCTCGAGGTTGGGACCTTGTTAATCAGAGGTTCAACTGTACATAATATATTTCCCCTATGTTTGCATAACTGGTGCTTACTTTAACCCATTCAGGACTGGTCCCAAAAATACTCAGGCTAGGGGATAAGGGTCTATGGAGAATACATGTGATTGTGATATAGCAAAATCAATCAGCCCTGAACGGGGTAAATACAGAAGCTGCACTACTTCAGTTGATCCTCCGGCCCAGAGTCCTACTTGATCCATAGAGTACCGAAGCTGTGACATCATCAAAAACCTATTTTTAGAATTTCCAAATTTGAACTTCATTTTCCGAAAGAGCATACAAAATTATTTCCAAATGTTGAAATCAATTGAATATGTTAAGCATTGGCCGAGATATGCCCATCCGAATGAATTTTATTTCAATAGGAAATCAGTGTTATTTTGTTCTGGTATGTACAGTATGAACCAGAGCAAAATAACACTGATTTTCTATTGAAATCTATTTATTCGGATGGTTATATCTTGACCAATACTTAACATATTTGATTGATTTTCAACATTTGGGCATTTTTTTGTATTTTTGTTATGACTAGCAATAGCATGAGCCTTGAAAAGAGCTTCTATGAACCACTAAGCTACAAAGCTGTTATAATGGCTGCAGCTATAATGCTTTGTAGAGATCTTGGGTCGATTCCTGGTGAAGCAAAGTTTTCTTTGCCCATTTTCATTTACAAATTGACATTATCAGAGAAACTTAGTTGGAGTGCCAGTGGATTTTATTCCATGTCATATTCCCATAAAAACTAAAAAGCATGATGTCATTTTCAACTGGCAAAATCAAACAAAATGTTTACAGAGATAATGGCTGTATTCACAGGGTTTACATCTATGGAATGCCAATTTTAAACTAATGGAGAGAGAATGTGTACCACGATCAACATTGTTAACAAGTAAGGAATTTACATTCTCTCTCTATCAGTTTACAATTGGCATTCCATAGATGTAAACCGCGGTTTGAACCAGGGTTTGTACAAACCTCCTTTGTGAATACAGGCCAATAAGTGGCAAGGACCTTTTTGCTTGTCTGGTGAAAAATGGAAAGGATAGTATTCGGGCAACAGACCCCAGCCATCTGGGAAAAAAGTGCCCCTACACTAATGCCCATCCCAGGGCTACCAACATTGAAATTCATTAATCCGGAAGATTTTCAGGAAATTTCATCAGAAATCTGGGAGATATCTATGCAGTAATCTTTCAATAATCATGGAGATTGCCCGGATGGGATGAAATCTGATGCAGTAATCTTGGTCCATTTCCAGGGAGTCTCCTGCGAAATCAGGGAAACTTGGCAGCTCTGCCATCCTCCAACCCCCCACTCCTCCTCCCACCACCTTTGATGTCCATTCCAAAGCCTCCCCGGTCATTGACCTTGAAGTTTAATGTCAATGATATTGACTTTAATTATTAAATTCTCTGTTAGCCGGGTATTCAACCTCTATTGCAGATTATAAGAAGCAATTTATCCCCTGGTAGGGGGCACCTTACATTATGTCAACAATGTATATTTGCAAAGTACTTTGTTTTATTGTCTGTTTATTCCTACAATGTTTACTCCTACTTCCAACAAAAGACCGTTATGACTATGCATGTTTGTTGAAATATACAGTCATAAGCAGGAAAACGCAAGACTATCTTATCATTTTCAATTAGCCCGACTTATCATCAGCATGAATTGGCATTTCTTAATAATGGACTCCCAATATCAACAGATATGAGTACCAACCATCCTGCATACTAGAATACTTTCAGGAAAATCTTTGTGACCTTACATGTGAACTTATGATTTAACCAGTTAAGGACTGGTTCTGAAAAAATACCTTTGAGAGCTGGGGTCTATGAAATAAAGGAATGAATATACAGTATATAACAAAACCAAAGTCTTGAATACGGGTTAAACTTTATTTTATCACTTTTCAGTCTCAACAAAAGTGGCAGTAATTGTAAGTAAAATACAAATAAACTGTTTTCTTATCTTAAAGGTAGTTCAGATTCGTCAAATGAGATGTGCGGCGCCATCTTGCATACGCGTTGCGCACGGTGCGTAATGCACGTTAGCTCAGTGTCATGCGGTGCGCGCAAACTAGCCCAGTTCAAAATGGCGACCCGCTATGTAGCATCCCCATGCTTGATGCCCTTTAATTATTGATATGAACGTTTGTTTGGGGGTCTCCTCTAGTTAGACCTTGATATGGATAGAGGCGTTGACCCTATAATGCATTATACTGTAGTCATTCTAAATGTTTTAAACTTCCCTGAACTTCATTCTATAAATGCTGAGCACCTGGCATGAAGTCAGTACATTTCAGTACCATTTTAAAGTCTTTGGTATGACCCTGCCTAGGACTGAACCTGGAACCTTCTGTGCATGGTGCTAGCATTCTTACCACTAAACCACCTGGCCCAGTTTACATGAAATCAAGGGCAAGATTTAGAAATTAACCATTTCATTGTCCCCTATCAGGAAAATAAAACAAAAAATGCCTAGTCATACATGAAAACCAAAACCTACAATGTGGGTTTTTAGTGCACTGTGGTCTACAGTTCAACTTAAAATCTTTGTGAACCCTCCCCCCCCCCCCCCCCCATACTATTTTAAAGGGATGTAAATGAAAAAAGGAGCAAAGGAAATGGGGTTTCTCCAGGATTCGAACCCGAGACCTCCGGATTGCTAGACAGGTGCTCTGCCACTCCAGCTGAGCTATAGAAAACCCTATAGATGCTGTGTTCATCCCTGAAACCCCTACAAATAATGTCCAAATCCACACATCTTACATAAAATTAAGTGGTTCATTCATTGCATTTGTATTACCAATAGAAGCATGGAACAGGTTTTTTTTATCAACCATTCATCCTTTTTTTGCAAAACATCACCAAAGTTACTAGATCCCTTTATAAGAGTTTTTCTGGAAATCAGTTTCATAAGTCAGCACTTACTTCATAACTCTTTAGAATGTTAGATCATTACATGAGCTACTTCTAAAATACATTTAGCTTAAAGGGTACCACCACCCAAAAATAATATTCTTATTAAAGAAAGGTAACATCTTTAGTATTCCATTCCATCAACAAGTTCACAAAAATATGTTTCCAGAAAAGAAATATATAATTGGAAACGCATCACCATTCTAAAGCATGCATTCATGCGGTCTGAATGCGAAGACTGCGATGCGTGCGGTGAATTGCGATGTGTGTGCAGAGCGAACGAATCGCTCGGGAATCTATTTGATATCACAAAACGGTACCAAAACATATAATAATGTGTTGTTCTTTGCCTGGTGGTCCCCTTTAAAAAGGGATAGTTGAGATCTGGTAAGGAGAGTACAGTTTTGGTGAAACTGAATTTTAGTAACCAAAACCTGCATCATTACATTACAAACTAATAGTTATAACTAGAAAGGAACACAAAATTACAAATGACGTAGTAAAGATCATGTTATCATTCAAAAAGAGCCGTTAAAACGTAAGAGGGCGCTCTCTAAACACTCATCGGTTTCAACCATTTTGAATAAAATATTGTGCATGTGATGCTTTGTTGAAATAGTGATTAGATAGAGAAATAACCAACAACTATTTAAATTATACATATTTAGTAACTTTTTGAAAAGAGGAAGCATTTTTTTAAAATTTTTAACAGCTGGTTCAAAATTCTCTAATAAACCTGGGGCCCCAGGTTTATTACAAATTGTTATATTTATGGATATTTCAGCCGTCTCTGAACCGATTTTGATCAAACAAAGATGATTTTCGAAAGATGATTTTATTATTTAAATATTATGCTCTTTCAAATTTTACACTCAGTTTTTCATACCTCACAACAACAATAAGTAGTCTAGTGCCCTCTCTACCAAAACTCAACTATCCCTTTAAACTGCAGTTGTGCCTGTTGCAGACCATAATATTTACCCATGCATGATCAGTAAACATCAGGCTGGACAAAAGGTACCAGTTATGCAAGGCGCCCACAGGCAACATTCGCTCCTAGAATTACAAAATCCTTCCATGAGAATCAGTAGAAGCTCTTACACAAATAATCCCTGACCCCTTGTTTTCATAACACCCTGTACAACAGGAAGTTTCTTCTTCATAACCTGAGATTGGGTAGGACTTTTTGACTCTTTATACAAATGTAAATTGGTGTATTATGCTAAAAGCTAGGAAGTAACATCCATGTCATCTCTGCTTGTTTCCCCCCCCCCCCTCCCCCCTCCCCCCCCCCCCCCCGGAACATTATTTTAGTTCATACAGTGTAGAAATATTGTACACAGTACACAAGGTTAGGAATATTACACAGTACACAAGGTTAGAAATATTACACAGTACACAAGTTTAGAAATATTACACAGTACACAAGGTTTATGGGTTTAAGCAATGCTAGAAATTGAAACCTTGTGGCCTAGTCAGGCAAGTAAAATAACAAAAACTTTAGTGGCTCGAAACCTGAATCTGCAAAAGAATTTTGGCATTCAAAATGATGGTACAATTAGCCCCTGACACACGCTAACGTCAAGATACCCATTACCACACATCTGTAATAGGGCAGTCACACCGCCAAACCGTGTTTGTGGATTGATACATATTATTTCTTTTAGTTCTTGTCTAAACAAATTTCTTGACTAGAATTATAATCATAGCACAGCTCAAAGCAATAGAGGATATATTTTTTCCAGGAAAAAATTATCTGGTAAATATGCCCAAGATATCGACCCTCTTGCAAATACAGGATGTGCTCAAGTGGGTAAATATCGCATCGCTCGAGGGCTATTCGGTCTTGATTCGGTTTGATATCGGTGTAGTTGTGGGCATCATTCGGGTAGAACATTTGTATTCTTTTTTCTTGCGGTTTCAGTTCAGCCGAATCCGAATGGCATCAGAACCGAACCCAGTATAGAGGGCGCTACACAAAATAATTTTTCTGTGAGATAATGAAAAACTGAGTTTCAAATTTGAAAGACTAAAGAGCATACAATTTTAATGACAGAATCAACTTTATTTGATCAAAATCGGGTTAGAAACAGCTGAAATATCCATAAACATAACCATTTGTAATAATTGTGGGGCCCCACAAATATTCAATAATTTTGAACCAGCCATTAAACAAAATTTAAATGCTTCCTCTTTTCACAAATTTACGAGGTTTTTAAATAGTTGTTGATCATCTCTCTAACTAATCACTATTTCAACAAAACATCACATGTACAATATTTCATCTAAAATGGTTGAAACCAAAGACTGTTTAGAGGGCGCCCTCTTGAGTTTTAGCAGCTCTTTTAGAATGATAACAGGCTTTTTGTAATTTTGTATTCCTTTCGATGCATGGTGGAGTTATAAATATTAGTTTGTAATGTAATGGTGCAGGTTTTGGTTACTAAAATTCAGTTTGACCATTAATGTACTCTCTTTACCAAAACTCAACAATCCCTTTAAACACATGGCCATGTAGCCATTTAAACGTGAATGGCACTACAATTTCTGGTGCAGGTTTTGGTTACTAAAATTCAGTTTGACCAAACAAAATGTACTCTCTTTACCAAAACTCAACAATCCCTTTAAAGGGACTTAGTAACATTGTCCAAATCCTCAAAATTTTAATTCTAGCGGTTCCCTTATCTTGTTGTTTTCGTATTAACAATAAAATCACGGGACAGGTTTCCGTTTATCAAATTTCCCTTTCGTTACAAAGATATGTATGATTGAAGTATTCAGATAAGAAAAACTCCGGGCGAGTTTTTCTTCCGTGTACAAAGTGAGTGCAGTGAGTTACTGAATATCACTTTGCATTTTCGCTCATTACTTGGCCATACAATGTCCATTTGACTTGAAATTTTCACACAATACCCTGTGGACATATGAGATAACAACAATATAGTATTGCACCAACCATTCATCACTTTTTGCACATGTCAACAAAGTTACTAGATCCCTTTAAACACATGGCCATGTAGCCATTTAAATGTGAATGGCACTACAATTTCTCCATCTGCCATATCCCCAAGGGCTCACCAGGCCAGAGGGCAGTCAAAAACAAGCTCAGATCATGCTCCTTGGCTCAACTAGGTTCACTGAGCTATATGTGTCATTACCACATAATTTTTGTGACGGTTCAAGGCGCTGTGTGAAGTGGTGAACATGCCACGTGCTATCGCTTCATGTCGCCCATTCAAATGTGAATGTATGGCGAGTACATGTGCCTGGGCCCCTGGGGCCACCAAAAAATGCCACGAAAATTTGAGAAATCTTCATTTCACTTGCCCTACTGCAGGGCTAGACACTCACACTGGCCCGGGGCCAGTGAAATTGCACTTGGGGCCAGTGAAATTGCACTTGGGGCCAGCAAATATGTATAAAAGTCATATTTTGGTGGCCCTATCGGGCAAGCAGATTTCCAACCCCACATTGACAAAATGAGAAAATCTTGTTTTCTTCCATGTTTGCTTCATTTATAATCACAGGTTTGATCTGGAAAGAGTGATATTTTGAATATTTAGTAAAAAGTTAAATCATTAATATGGAATACAATTTTCGTGCCAGTAAAATTTTCTTTCGGGCCACCAGAAAAGGGAAATAAATTATTTCACCGACCCGACCGGGCCCCTGACAAAAAAGATACCGTAAACCGGGGTGACTTTGGCACCCGGGGTGACTTTGGCCACTTTTTGAGATGAATGTATTTTCATCAAGCATCACTTTTCAGAACAAATTTCTTATTGTTTCTAATGTAGTCCTATAGGATAATGTTTAGAATAAAAAATTAGTTCTGAAGAGTGAGACCTGATGAAAATACATCCTTCTAAAAAAGTGGCAAAAGTCACCCCGGGTGCCAAAGTCACCCCGGTTTACGGTAAGTGTGGAGCATACTGCAAGCCTCCAACCAACTATTTTTTCTTCTCGCCCATTCGGACAAGTAAAATCATGAATGTTTACATTTTACTTGCCTGAATAAGAAAATGTACTTGCCTAAAAAACAAACAATGCTTTTAAACAAAAGAAAAAATAGTCATCCCTTACAATATTAGGGGTTAGGCATTTGGTTGCAAAGTCTTACATTGAATTTGAAAATTATACTAGATAGACCTCTCTTCTCAAAGTCTTCCCTTTATTCTTAAGTACCGTTTTCTTTCTAAGTAAGATGAACAGAAATCTTAGTTGCCCAATCGGCAAGTAAACTACATGTAGACTATTTATGAAATTTGTCTTGCCAGACATCAATTTTTACTTGCCCCGGGCAAGTGGGCAAGTGCTAGTGTCGAGCCCTGCCTACTGGGCCACAAGGAGGGCTAGCCAAGCCCAAGAGTCTTAGACTTAGACAGACTTCAGAACGTCAAGACAGCAAGTTCCCCATTTCAACTTTCAACTACTAATTAAAAGGTCTATTTTGTGCAACAATGCAATTTGACTCAACTAGTCATAATGTCTGGCAAAAATAACATTTGGCTGAACTACTAATAATGTTGATCAATTGCAACAACTGATGCAATGTGGCAGCTCATCTATTATTTGCAATTTTGCACAGCTCTACTTCGTCTAAATTGTTTGCAAATTCACTCCAACTTATAATGTTCAAATTATTAGCAACAATTCATCA
The DNA here is from genome assembly GCA_037951105.1 of Echinarachnius parma. Lineage (NCBI taxonomy): Eukaryota > Metazoa > Echinodermata > Echinoidea > Clypeasteroida > Echinarachniidae > Echinarachnius > Echinarachnius parma. The sequence goes on from JBAMJV010000379.1 coordinate 110,192, forward strand.
AATTACATATTTATGAACAATGCTGGTTCATATTGTGGCCATTGATTAAAGGTGAATGACAGTAGTGGGAAACGCCCCCACCCCCAAAATGAAATGAATGCTCTTATTACCAACCATGTGAAAGAATATAATTTTACTAATATGGAATTATATAAATTTGGCCAGGAAACCGCCTACTAATTGATATATTTGCAAAATTATAAAACTGATTTACTGTAAATCGTACCGCCAACGCGGAATCGTGCATACGCTACGTGCAAATGACCTCGTGCTCTGCACGTGGTCTTCGCTATACGGGCTTGTCCCCGGCTTGTCGATATCTCCAGCCAAGCGCTAGCGGCGCGGACAGGTGCGAACAGGCGGTGGATTTATAAATTTCAGGGGTGGCCATTGGATTTCTTCAGATATTTCTGTATTTAATGATGCTTAGGTTCGGATTTTACCACACAAGCCCTTTTAAAATACTTATTCAACAATATTGGTCAATATAGATGTTTTCGGCTACTTTCCCAAAACTGGTATTGGGCTTTAAAATGAGAATGGTGCTACAGTACAGGTATCACAATTACAATCTGCCACATCCCCGAGGACTAGCCAGGCCAGAGGGCAGTCAGAAACATGCTCCCCAGTTTCACTTTTCCCTCAGCTTATACTCATGCTCATTTATACTGTACCCTAAGAATCTCACCAGCAGAACTATTCCAATGCCCTACTTCCATAAGCTCAATCCTGTTACAAGAGAGACCCCCATGCACCCAGGATTAGACTCCCACCACGCACCACCAATTAGCAAATACCACATCACATCGAGGTCCTAAATTTAAACAGCACCATGATCAGATTCAGAAGCAGCTCAAAGTCGCAAGGGTCCTAAACTCCTAATAAGCCAGTTCGTAATTAGACTATGGAGCTTGGGTGACGACAGAGGGCGTAGTCCGATATTCCATCAACGGGCGATCAACGTACAGTAAAGTGTATGGTAGTATGTCATATTACCGGATAATTTTAGTTTGACAGCATAAAACAAACATTAGATGCATAAAATCAAAGTGGAAAAAATACGAGCAGCTGCATAAACTCATAAAGAACACATTTGATGTAAAGTATATTCAAGGATTTACCGATTTTTCTCCATATCAACTTTCTTGTAATCATCTTTCTTGTGAATGATCTAGGTGAATCATTCACACGCAATAATGATACCAAGGCGGGCGATAAGCATACCACCCATTCGTACAATGTACCGTTCAAAATTGAACGCTATGTTTTAGGACGCCAACGGCAAGGAAAACAGACGGGATATAATATTTCTTTCGACATGTTGCGCGGTCTTCAAAACAAGAAAGTCGGTAATCATTATCAATTTATATAAATTGTGGATCACATAAACGAATTTTTTTTGCATTTGCTAATAAATGGAGAGAGAAATCAGACGGCAAAAACTGTTTTTGCGTTGGATAGTGCAGCAAGCGGAAGACGATAATCTCCGCACAATGCTATGTACACTATTATGTACACCTATACGTGCGTGCTAGCCAGGCCAAGCAAGGCTCGGTGAAATTATTGATCAATAAATATCATCATTACACATGAATAACACATTCTATCAAACCGGTTCTTGTTCTATGAAATATGAAATATTATGCTATTAACCTTTGATGTGGTGAATACAAAAATGATGGGCTTATTTTTATCCTGATCCAGATTTTAAAAACGTAAACAAATAATTCGCATTCAATTGCACGTGTGGCTCCTTTGATTCTCACGATCGATGGAATATCAAAATACCCGGAAGTAAATACGCGCATGCGCAGATTGTAACTACGAACTGGCTTATTACGTGAATTAACCCATTGCCTAAGCTAAAGGAATGTGGGAGACCCCAGAATGTACCTTTGAAAATAAGGTAGTTTGGATATTAATCAGATTATTAATCAGATGTGCGGTGCAACCTTGCCAACAACTTGGACATGGGCACATGCTACACAATGGCTCAGTGTTGTACATTACGCACACACTAGCCTGGTTCAAAATGGTGATCTACGGCATAGAAACACCATGCATGGCAATCTTCAATTCTAGGCGTTCTCTACCTACTGACACAGCACCATTGATTTTCTGTTTCTAAAGTATAATGTAAAGCTCTTGATATGAAAAGGGTAGCACACTCCCACTGAAGATCACAGAGGGCAGCCCAGGCTTAACAAGTTTGACCTTGACACTACTTCCATGGAAATTCTGGGGCTTTTTACAAAGTGAACCTCGGAATTCCTACAGACTTGCTGAATTACACATGAAGCATGTATTACTATTATACCAAACTACCAACATTTTTTTTGTTTTCGCCAGAAAGGCTTTGATATTATGTTCACATATAACTGAAATACATGTACATGAAATTTTCATCCTGTACACACTCTTTGAACTATTTTGGGAGAGTCTCACTCTGTAACAACTTCACCTAACTTCATGCCCAACACTTCTTTTTCTAAAAAACAAAATAATGGTCCTACACTGTACAGTATGTTCTATGACTTTTGCTTACCTCAGTTAATCAGGAAAACGGTTTTAAAAATGTAGCAGTAGCACCCTGTCAAAAATCATGTTAATGTAGTTTGAAATTTATAGAAGCTCTTACCGTTCTTGAGACCTCTGTCAGGTCATATTCATCCACATTGATCCTCCCCGATCCACCTCCAGTCTTGAACGAGATGTTGTGATTGGATCCTGTCTGGAATACGAGGTGCCCATCATTGGTCACGATGTTGGGCCTGCAATTGGGAGTAAAACAATTCAAATTTCATAAAGAAAAATTATCAGTAATTCCTCAAAAAGCCATTTGAAACAAAAAAACTAATGGGGCTAGGCCTAGTTTAAAACTTTAATAGATAAATTAAGAGCTGAAATAAGCACTGCCACTGCCCAACTGGTATGGCCATTAAAAATTAGCTGCACGGGTTTTTAAAAAAGTCACTTTTCAAATGTTCATTGCCTGACTTGGCAGTAAATAAAAGGGGGGGGGGGGGGCTCATCATTGATGAAATGCCACAAAGTGCCCACTTAAATATCCATAGAGAGCAATGCAAAAACAAAGTTTCAAGTACTAGGTTACAAACAGTTTTAGAAACTTAAAGGGGTAGTTCAGTTTTGGTATAGAGGGCGCTGCACAAAATAATTTTTTGTGAGATAATGAAAAACTGAGTGTAAAATTTGAAAGAGCATACAATTTTAATGGCAGAATAAACTTTATTTGATCAAAATCGGTTCAGAAACGGCTGAAATATCAATAAGTATATCCGATCGGGAATAAATCTGGGGCCCAGATAAGAGGTTTTAAATAGTTGTTGATGCTCTCTCTATTTAATCATTATTTCAACAAAACATCACATTTATGCATATTTTTGTATGAAACATGGTTGAAACCAGTGTTTTTTTAGAGAGCGCTCTCTTGTGTTTTAATGGCTCTTTTTGAATGATAACATCATAACAGGCTTTTTAGTTCTATAGTCGTTTGTAATTTTCTATACCTTTCGAGCATGGTGGAGTTATAACTATTAGTTTGTTATGTTATTGTGCAGGTTTTGGTTACTAAAGCTCAGCCTTACCAAAACTGTACTACCCCTTTAAGTTTCACTACAGCACTAATGCAGACTACATTTCACAAAGATAATTGAGTTATTCCTTGAAATCTTTAAATCTCAAGTACAAAAAATGTAATATAATCTTGAGTTGAGCAAACAATTTACAAAATTACTGTCCAAAGCCACCCTTCTGTCAACAGTACCTCGGATTTGTCTGTCTCATCAGTATGCATTCTCCATATTAGCTTAGGTTCAAGTCTATTTGTTTTCATAATACAGTATGCACACTGATTTCACTTACAGCAGTTTAAATAGGCAACCTTGTTTACAAGAGTACCACATGTTCCCGATCCAAAACGCGATCGCTGCAATGTTTACATTTTTTACGGCCATGACGTCACGGTCATCTACCCGGATAACGTTCTGCGCGCTTTTTAATACAATGTTTATCAGCTTAACATCCTGACAACGTCAGGACGTTACCTCGCTATTACCCTAGCCCGACTAGGTTGAATCTTACCGCGCTGTTGTCAGGACGTTACCCCGATTGGACCTTTTTAATACAAACGCGGTAGAATGTCTTCCTGACAACGTCCGGACGTTACCGCGACTATTTTCCTCAATTAAAAAGGGGTTTTTAACAGCTAAATGGTGCACACTGCATTTTGGGTAAGTACTGTAAAAGTTCATTGATCTACATACATGTATATATTTTATGTTAATTTTGCGTGTCCTTATAAGGCTTATGATTTTATTTGTGCATGTTTTTCTTTGTTTCAGATTCCTATTTTTTCTGTGTTCTATTTCTTTCAGATCTACCTTTTTTCTGTGTTTTTTTTAATCCAACTTTTTTAATACAATGTTTTCAATGACTTTTATACAAAACAAAACAAATAACTTGAAATATAAATTCAAATGTGACATATTGAAAACAAACAATTTTACAATAATTGTAATTTTTAAACAGCTAACCAGTAACTTACCATACACATACCTTCAAGCAATTAGTGCATGTATGTGCAGTATGCATCTATGAAGAAATTCCTTAATTATTGAAACAAAATAAGTACAACAATTTAAATCACCAAAACATCCTAATGTAATAACGTTTTTCCAAACAAGATTTGTTTTTTCCTAACCTTGAAAACAGTGAAAACAATACAAGGGGGCTCTGTGCAATTTAGCCCCCAGATACAAAAAGAGCCCCCATAAAATTGCAAACAAATTTTTGAGTGGCACTATTTTCATGCAGGCAAGCTTGTAAAGTTGGCCCAAAAAATTTTATTGTGTATTTGATTTTTTTCCCCCTGCTTGACAACATTGTACAATGTCAATCAGATAAGTGCATTATAAAGTTACATGTAAGTGTCAACACAATTCACAAAAATCTTGAGTCTTCTTTAATTACAAATTAAATTAATGTCACAACAAATTAGAACAAGATAACAAATATTTCTGACTACTGTATGTAGATGTTTATTATTTGATAATTATTTCATTAATCAGTTATCTGGTATGGTATTGGGTCCTATTACCGGATACCATTTCTTTACGCCATGAAAACGATCAACATGAAGAACAGAGATATGAATAAAACACAAATAAGTGATCTATATATTCTCAAGATAAAGAATTGATAACTTATTTCGTAGAAAAAAGCGGCAAACTTACGCAAATTGAACTTTTACGGCACCCTTTCAAGAAAGCAGAATTTTTTGTAGCGCACAAACCGGGTTGTATTAACCGGACGCACCAAACGTGAATGTTTTGCATGGGAATGTCATTGACATGCGCGCTGCCACAGGTGCGCGGCAAAACGCGCGTATAACGCCTCAGGGCGCTTATTTTCTTCGGGAAATGGTGGAAAATGTTTGCTAAACATCCATTTTTTATCCACCGTTAATGCCGACTTTCAAATTCAACTTTCAAAATTCGAACGTTTTTCCTATTGGAATTTGCATGTACGGTAATACAACCCGTTCGGTATTGCAACCCCTTGCTATATATTAGTTACACAACTGTAGTGTAGGCCTTTCATTTTAGTTCTGGAAAACAAGTATAAGAAAAAGTTGGGAAAGATTATTTTTCTTCATAAATTGGCATCGTCATATTGGACTTTCCCTTTTTTGATGCATGGATGACCCAATTACACCTAAATTCTTTCTGCAGTGAAACTTATGACTCGCGTGTTTTTCTAATCATGATAATTCAACAACAAGTACCAGCACAATATATAACAGCAATTGCAGATGTGCAAAAGGACTGTGTTACAGAAAAAGGCATTATAACTTGTAAGGGGGCGGATCCCATGTTGGTACTGGTACTGTAGTAACTAACACTACAGAAACTGGACCACTGCAAGCGGCAGCCCCTTAGTCCAGGGGTGCCACTTGGTCTACACCCATTGGGGTTCTCCCGTTTCAATAGATACTCCCATTTGCAGATATGTACACACATTGTTGCCTGGATTGTGTTACTACACGCACAGGCACAGTACGCATACACACTCATGCACCGTTTTGCAAGTGAGATGATTACAAATCATCACACATCCACATGATGTAACTCCTCTATAAAGTCGTCCTCCAGCAACTAATCCGTCAATTCGAGCGATGAAATAACACAGTATGGAAACTCTTAAAATGATAAAACTGTTATCGCTGGCAGAATTAAAAAGCGTCAAACTTCCACCAGTAAAAGTAACAAGTCAAAAACTTTCACTTACTGTTCGTCACTGTTGCCGCACGTTTATCCCGCGACTCCCCATCAACGCGACATGCTAACAGAAGGAGGAGCGATGCGGCTGCCACGGCTAGGGACCATCTTGAGTGTATCCTCCCGGACATCGCGGCCCAGTACCGGTCTGTGCTTTCCCCGCTTACACTTTCACTAACTAACTTGTCCACGAACAAACTTTCGATCGCCGCCTAAATATCCTGTGTCCCCGATTCGATCACAGCAACTTAATTAACAATCCTGTCATTTAGTCGTGATGAGAAGACACACTAAGTCAAGAGTCCAACCTAGTAATGTTATCCCAATAATGCACAAAAAAAATAAGCTCAGACGACCGATCAGATCATATCAAACGAGATGCAATAACAACGCGCGCGCGCGTACGTACAATATACACGGCTCTGGTAATAATACGTACGCGCGTACGCGTGCGATCGATCGATTAACGTATACGGTACGCACGATGTATGTGTATCCTAACTTCGCGCACGAAAATTTAGGATTTTTTCAAAGTGGCTTAGGATCAAGAAAATTACAGTAATCTCAATGAAACAATAATAAATTACCCTCAAATTCTGAGGATTCGATTTATCTTGAACAATTTCATTTAAACTCACAATTCGTGGTGTTAATGACCCGATTCCGTGACTATGTCATATCAGCAAGAGCTTCTTCACCGAGTACGGTAGTCTCCATACTTCGCGCATAATACATAGGGCACCCTGCCATTGACTTAACACGTATCCCGTGTAGCAAACCGTAACACGCATTTCAATGCAGTGTGATGATGCAAACATTTTGCGCGCATTAGCATCTTAGCACGCGCACCGTTGTCAAGCTATCTACGGAGATTGCGCGATCCGAAAGTAAATTTGATGGTAGGTCGAATAAAGGAGCATTTTGCGCAGCCTTTCGATGACAACAAATATGTTCTACTGGAACGATTTCCGTCTAATTTGCTTGATACCTCCTCCTCCATAATTTGTTGGAACACCAAAGTTGTGATTTACAAAAAAAGACCACAAAAAGTAAGTATTTCTTCAGAAATATTGCTCTTTATTTGCTATTTTTTGGTTGATGAGTAATTGATGTGTGCTCTTTCCAGTTGATATTGAAAATTTCCGTCGCCGTGTCCGTGTTCTAATTTTGCCGTATCTCGCCTATGATCCGCGAAGTTGGGATACGCGCGAAGTAAGAGACCTGTCCATACACCATTGATGCATTTAAACCACACACATCTGCGGCATGCATCTCATCGATTTCCAATGCTAGGGCGTGATTGGTACACGTGCACCTGTAGCTAGGACCGAGCAATGCAATGGGCCCTGGGATGGGCGTAGACAATAATAAACTTCCAAAATCGTATCCTAAAGAGTTTAGATGAGTGGAGGGGTATGGGAAGGAAAGTGAAGATAATGAGTGAGGGGGGGGGGGGGGGTCCAGGCGGCAACGTATAATTATGGTATTTTGGTGATTGGTAATTTGTTTCTATGTACAAATACAATGTAGGCACTTTTTTTCCATTTTTGATTAGTTAGCAATACCACAAAATGTTCTATTTTGGGTAAGCATTATTTTATCAAGGCTACTAAAGGGTTGCATATTTAGCCCTCTTTTCTATTAAAAAAAGACGTAGAATGGAAATAAGCCAGCAGCTCCAGTGTTACGTAATCTGAAGAGTTTCGCCCGTTCGATTGGCCTCTCATGTGCCGGGAAATGGGACATTGAGTAGTTTCATGGTTTTGGTTGGACCAGGGTCCATGGTTGGACACAATGGTCAGCGGATCATTGCACAGCCATCATCAGCTGGTAGTGGTAAAGTAATGCTACCGGAAATTGGCTTAACTCAGTGTGCCTTGATAATAATCCGCCATCAATATATAGGCCTCAATGCCAAAATGATAATTATGATAATGTAGGAATAACAATAATGCCTAACGGAGAGGATGAAAACGATCAAGTTATAAGTAACCCGTCAATCCTTCCAGTGGTATAGCCCCCCCCCCCCCCCCCCCCCCCAATAACAATAATGCCTAACGGAGAGGATGAAAACGTTCAAGTTATAAGTAACCCGTCAATCCTTCCAGTGGTGTAGCCCCCCCCCCCCCCCCCCCCCCCCCCAATAACAATAATGCCTAACGGAGAGGATGAAAACGATCAAGTTATAAGTAACCCGTCAATCCTTCCCAGTGTGTAGCCCCCCCCCCCCCCCCCCCCCCCCATAAGTGACATGGGCCTAAGCGTTTCATACGGTGATCCGAAAAGAAAAAAAATGGTTCATTACTCAGAAGGAGCCCGGAAATGCAAAAGAGGTTTTTTTCAATTTCTCGGTCAATTTGGTAAGTTGGCCACACGAATTCATTTTGTGTGCATTCAATTCGCCGATTTTGTCACGCAGCTGTATTTTGCAGTTCAAATTCGTTTTTTAGCATTCGAATTCATGTAACAAACATTCGAAAACATTTTGTTTGCATTCGATTTAAAACGTGTTTCTATTTCGTAAAATTGTCATTCAATTTAAAGCGAGAAAATTTGTGATTACGTAATACCGCCTTCCGTGCTGAAATCCGTTGGCGAGATTGAATGCAAATAGCGTGTTTTTTAAATTGAATGCTAAAAGTGGTAAATCACCTGACAGAAGAGCTAAATCGTGTGAACAAAATGCAATTTTGAACCACAATTGCAAGCCTTCAGCTCAATTTCGCGAAATTGAATGACACGCTTCAAAACGAATGAGAAGCTTACGAAATTGGCCGAGAAACTATATTATAAGAATTTCTGCGTTTTCGGCACTGCCCCCAAAATGGTCGGCTTGTGCATTGTCTATGGAGAAGCTATACCTAATAATAGTTTCAACTAATGTAGCTACAACTGTGCATGCATTGCCATCCTTTAAATCATTTTTAAAAATGATATGTTATAAAGGGGAAGAAAGGTTTTGGACACACTGAATTCTGATAACGATAACTTGTACCGTACTTGTTATCGTCCCATGCTCGAATGGCTGAAATACATTTTTGTTCAACAAGTAACCGTTAACTGGACTTAGTTGGATAATTCGACGATTCAACAATATTATTGCTGAACTTGGGAATATAATTGTATGTTTTAATCAATATTCAATAGTGATTATTATCAGAATTTTAAAATACTTTATGTATGGTTTCTGGACAGAATTTAGTCAACAATATTTCATTTATATTTGTCTGCTCTTTTTAATTACTCTTCCGAGTCTTTCTGTTTCTGGCAAAACATGCATATTTCTTGAAGCGCCCTCCAAAAAATGTAAACCAGAACTGTATTACCCGTTTATCGTATGATAATAATCGTGCTTTATATTATTATATCTATAATAATTATGCCTTTTGTACTCTCGTCAATTGCAATGTTATAATACATTTTTGTCCAGAAGCCCACTTCCTGATTGACATGCACTTCCCAAATTATATAATTGGACCTTGAGCATCCGTTTCGTAAATCAGGAACCATCACTTATCTTTGATACATCTACACGATGGTTCAGTATATTAATCATAACAACAATTAATTCAAACTGCCAAGTGAGGTCTGTACCACATAATTACCTGGTACGACTTCAAGAAACAGATTGTCAATTTTGTTTTTATATTGATAAATTATCCTTAATGGGGCTATACAGCACTATATTAGTACGATGTTCAAAGTGTAAAACGTGACTTATCTATATAGGTACAAAGCTGATAAATGAAAATATAATTGTGTTCATCTTACTGGCGTACTGGTGGGGGGCTTGGGGGGGGGGGGGGGGGGGGCTCTTGCCCCACCCCCCCCCCCCCCCAAATAAAATGTCAATCATGGCTTATATCTAATTCGATACCAGTGATTGAAAAAGAGGTATTTCTTTGGACAAGATAACTCAGATTTTACTTCATGTCAAGTCAAATTTCCTTCCTAAGTATGCACCAGATTGCATAATTTCAAATAAAACATTGCAAAAGCATTGCAGGGGCGAACACCCACCTACCATCACACCCTCCCATCACCCATGCCCCTCTCGGTCGCTTCGCTCCCTCGGGAATTGGCCGTCTTGTCTACGTCTGGAATACTTTATTCATGTTGTTGAATCATAAATAATGTGGCATTTGACGCATTGTTTGAACTGTATATGTCACTTTTCGAATATTATTTTGGGGGTGCATAACTTATTTGTTTTTCTTCATGAAACAAACATACCTCTTTTACCGGTCGGTAGAATCATGACGCACTTACTCACATTATAGTACATGTCGTCAAGTCAGAATTTCCCTACTAGGTATGCACCAGATTGCACAGTTTCAAGTCCAAAAATGCAAAAGCTCCCTACTGTGGGAGGGGGGGGGGGGGGACACCCCCTCCCATGCACACCCTCCACCCACTCAGTCGCTTCGCTCCCTCACAAAGTTGGGTTTAGCCCCCCAAAAAGTTTTGCTCATTACGCCACTGGTTCATCTGATAAAGCTTTTCAACAAGTTAATACGATGTTTTTGGAGGTCGATTCCCACACAAAAATTGCGATTCAAGTCACCAAAGTACATGCGGGAATGCACAATTTGTTGATTTTCAAGTCATGCAGATTAAATTTATTCATGTAAAAAGATCCGTCCCGTCCTATTCAAAGCCACATTAGTATTCCTGGTGCTGCTGTATTACATGGGTAAACACCCATTTGGGTGTTTATATAAAAAGTATGAATTGTTATAAAATTCTACCTAAGAATGGTACCATAAGTTATTGCCTCGGAACGTCTGGCCCCTCGATCTCTTGTTTAGCGATCATTGTCCCATTGTACCATCACAACATACATATGATGTATTAATAATGCAAATAATTACGATTCATCTATAATTGCTTTCAGCTTGACTTTCTTATTAAACGATGTTTATTTATACGTTATATATATATATCAAACATTATTATACATACATATACTATTGAATAGTGAAGGTGACTTTTAGAATGTCAAATTTTCAAAGCTGATGTGGGAGGTGTTGCTTGTTTCTGTAATCCTGTTTGAAAAATACAATTAATTACATGTCTGTGTTGATCAATTTATGTTATTTATGATACAAACATTGATTTCCCCACCAGGAAGATTTTAGCCGTAAACTAGTACATGTCATGTTGTGAAGAGTTTCGTTGTATCATGAACCTACATGGTTGTATAAAACACAGATATAATTCCAGGGGCGGATCTAGCTTTTTGCTAAGGGGGGGGGGGGGGTTGACCCAATGACGATCTAGCTTTTTGCTAAGGGGGGGGGGGGGGGTTAACCCAATGACGATGCCGAGCATCGTCCATGAGCCGCGAAGCGGCGAATTTTTTTTGCTATTTTGAACCCCCGTAAGTGATTTTTTTTCCACTTTTTTCACTGATACATTTTCACTTGGCAGCCCAAGGGGGGGGGGGGGGGTTAAACCCCCTACCCCCCCCCCCCCCCTAGATCCGCCACTGAAAACACAGATATAATTCAATTCTGGTTTTGTTGATTTGTGATGTTTGCGATTGAATCTTCTGAAATATAAAGAAAATTATTAGAAATGTGTGATACTTTTGATTATGAGTATATAAGAGCAAGGTCTTATTTGATAGTGTTTTTTAATGACACCATTACCATGAACAGCACAGTTTCAAAACAGGCGTTTATTCTATTTTGCAACAATGCGTTTATAATGTTTAAAATGTGATAATATCTGTATCACTTTACTCGATCAATAAGTCTAATATACATAATTATATCGTTTTCCTTTTCATTTCTTTTTTTCGTAGAAATTGTATTTGTTATCGATACAAAGGGATAGTTGAGTTTTGATAAAGAGAGTACAGTTTTGGTCAAACCGATTTTTAGTAACCAAAACCTGCACTATTACATTACAAACTAATAGTTATAACTCCATCATGCTCAAAAGGAATGAACAATTACAAATGACTAAGTAAAAAGCCTGTTATCATTCAAAAAGAGCCGTTAAAACTCAAGAGGGCGCTCTCTAAAAATTAATTGGTTTGAATCATTTAAAATAAGAAATTTTGTGCATGTGGCGTTTTGTTGAAATAGGGATTAGGTAGAGAGATAATCAACAACTATTTAAAAACCTCTTTTGAAATTTTTTGAAAAGATGAAGCATTAAAAAAAAAATTAACGGCTGGTTCAAAATTATCGAATAATTGTGGGGCCCCAAAATGGTTATGTTTTTGGACATTTCAGCCATTTCTGAAGCGATTTTTATCAAATAAAGTTTATTCCGTCATTAAAATTGTATGCTCTTTCAAATTTATCACACAAAAACAATATTCTGTGTAGCGCCCTCTATACCAAAACTCAAGTATCCCTTTAAACGTAAATTGGAATGATGATTACAATCCCGTTTCAAGCGTTATATATGCATTGTCAATCGTTCATGGGGGAGGGGAATGGCCAAGAAGGGGGATGGGGGGGGGGGGGGGGGGGGCAAGGCCGCCCCTCTCATAATAGGAATCCTTGTGCCCCTCCTGCATCGTCCAATCTAGATTGACTGGATCTTGAACTGGATTATCAAACCCTTTTGCGGACTTCAAAGCACTTTTATTGCGCGTGTTATCATTTATTGCAAGAGATCAAGGCGACAATAAAATTGATTAGCAAATTCTGAATTACAATGTGGGTTTGAAGGTCCCATTCAAACGACCCTAATAATAGTTGCCCCACATACATTATAATGTAAACAATAATCAAACGAGGATCGAAGACAATCGAACGCCCCAACAAGACATTTTAGTTATAAAAGGTATCCTTACATCATTTTGTGTTGTAAAACACATCAGTTTCATAATGTATTCAACATTATGCACATTTCATAATACAGTCAAACCTTTCTTAGTGGTTAGTAAAACAGTCAATTACTCTAAAGTTGCCACCAAGATTGATCCCCTGTAAAGGGCCCGGTCACATATCACCGGATGCCCGACGAAGAGTAAAATTTTTAATCCGTTCGTCTCCGTTCGTATGCGTTCCTTGTCAGGAGATGTACGTTGTTCTATCCGGTGAAATGTGTTTTGCATGATGCAATGGAGACGGCCTTCACCATCGGATAATTTAATTTCGAAAATTTTCCATTCGTCGGGCATCCGTTTATGTTATGGAACCCGTCTATATAGAGGTCATCTGTCTACAGTGGCCACTCTTCTTGTTTCCCTCAGGTGGTCACTAATATACAGATCTGATTACCCTGCTTCGTGAAGTAAAGTGATTGCATGATTTAAAGCCAAATAACAGCATTGGGAAACGCCCCACACACCAGAAATGAAAAATATGCTTTCATCACCTACCACGTGAAAGAATCATAACTTAGCTAAAACTGCTTTGAAGTTGACTAATAGAGCATTAAAAGTTCAAAATAAAACGGTCTTTGACATAGATTAAATTAAACCGCATGCTCACTGCGTGCAAAACATAATTATGGCAAATGCTGCCACGTGGCTCCACATGCGAACGAGCGTATAGATGTGGCCAGCGTAGACGGGCCAAACTGGCGGTGAATTTAGGCCCTATGTCAGCGGCATGCATAAACGTTTCAACTAATATTTCTGATAGTTGAGTTTTGGTAAAGAGAGTACAGTTTTGGTCAAACTGAATGTTAGTAACCAAAACCTGCACCATTACATTATACAAACTTATAGTTATAACTCCATCATGCTCGAAAGGAATACAAAATTACAACTGACTAAGTAAAAAGCCTGTTATCGTTCAATTAGAGCCATTAAAACACATCGGTTTCAACCAATTTAAATAAAATATTGTGCATGTGATGTTTTGTTGCAATAGTGATTAGATAGAGAGACAATCAACCACTATTTAAAAACCTCTTTTGTAAATTTTTAAAAAGAGGAAGCATTTAAAACAAAAATTAACGGCTGGTTCAAAATTATCAAATAATTGTGGGGCCCCACATCTATTACAAATGGTTATGTTTTATGGATATTTCAGCCATTTCTGAACCGATTTTGATCAAATAAAGTTTTTGCTGTCATTAAAATTGTATGCTCTTTCGAATTTGACACAGTTTTTCATTATCTCACAAACAAATTATGTTGTGTAGCGCCCTCTATACCAATTTTCGGATTTTTCCACTCGAGCCCTTTTTTAAATACTTATTCAACAATACTGACCAATTAGTTTGGCCAATAAAGATACTTTTGGTAACTTTCCCACTACTGTTACTTGGCTTTGAATGTTGAACATATTGGTCTAGGCAGCAGCGTCAATCCGTTTTTGCTTTTGGGGGGGGGGGGGGGCAAAATTTTCCACAGTCACCGGTGAGGGAGCGAGAGAGCTAGAAGCCTCACATTATTGGCATGCACATAATTTGAAGACTAGAGGGGGGGGGGGGGGGGGGGGCATACAATAGTTTTCAACCGAATGATGCCCTAGCAGGGGGTATAGGGGGTAGAGCCCCCAGAAGCTTTGTGTTTGAACCATTTAGAACTGTCAAAATGTATATGAATACAAAGTCTATATATTTGATTTTAAAAACAAAAACAGTTTTATTCTGCGCACATTGATAGGGTCTTGATGGCTCGAGGGGCACCGTGACATTTGGGGCCTTAATGGGGGTCCAGGTGGCGGAGCCCCGGAAGCTTTTAGATTTCAGACAATTAGAAATGCTATGTGTAATAACATTGTATACAGTAGAGAATTATATTCGTAGCTTATTTTTAAACGGCATAGCGAGGACAAAATTATATAAGATCCGTTGATGATGGAGAAACGGAAGATTTGCGGTGCATTTTTTAAAAGATGATGAACAAAATTATATCAATAGAAATTTAGAACAGACTCAGATATATACACGAGAGCACGTTGGGGAAATGAATTACATAATGTATCGAATTTTATTGTCAACGAATATTTCATAAACACAGCTTGCAATCATGCGTGATATCATTGCTTTCACCAAAATGAGTTATGTTTACTTATAACGGATACAAAAATACAAAACAAATTTAACATTTTGGTACGAACATTGTCGAACTGTATTATAATTATAAAATACATAAAATGGTACCAACGGTATTGTCAACTGCATGATTATCCCTGATAACGAATTACATATACCGGTTGCACCCGATTAGGACAAATGACGGCGCTATTTCACTAAAAAACGCACACGGAGCCGACTCGACCCGATCCGAGGGCCGACTATGTCTTTCAGTTGGCTCGGCTCAGTGTGCGTTGCCTCGCGACTCCTATCTGCCAGTCGGAAGTCAATCGAATGCCAGTCGGGTCAAACTCAACATGTTCAGTGGGCCCTGGCTGGGTCGGGTCGAGTCGACACTGTCTGCGTTGGACTTAGTAACATTGTCCAAATCCTCAAAATAAAATTTTCATTCTAGCGGTTCCCTCATACCTTGTTGTATGGGACATTTTCGCTCATTACTTGGCCATGCAATGTCCATTTGACTTGAAATTTTCACACAATAACATGTGGACATATGAGATAACAATAATATACATTGCACCAACCATTCATCACTTTTTGCACATGTCAACAAAGTTACTAGATCCCTTCCCTGGTTACAACTGACCCACGACAGGTTCACGACAAAAATGTGGAGGATTTCGTGGCTTGTTTTGCAACGTTGTAAGATAGTCGCACGACAGTAGCGCGAATAAATGGGTGTCGTGCGACATTCGTACAAACAAAATCATGTTGTGGATGCAAACGTTATGTGTCGTACGATAACCACATTGTTTGACTTCTATGTATGTTCTTGTCGTGATAGCTAAATTTCATTGTGAACACTTCCACGACAACTTCTCATGTCGTACTAAATGTAACAACGAACAAAATAAATGTACATTTCATACAAAATAATTATCGTGGGTTTCATTCTGACCAGGGCAATATGCCAAGGGAAGGGCTCCAAGAGGGTTTTTTAATTTTTAATTTTTGTTTAGATAGAAGGACCCTAAATTATTGATAGTGGCTAAGGGATGGGGTAGGTCACGCCACTTATGGAGGCACAATGTGCTTATTAATTTATTTCTTTATTTTGTTCTACTTTGATCTCATTATTTTTGGCAAATTATTTACTTATTTATATAGTCATTTTTTTTAAACTGGGCTGCCCCATCATTGATCTGGGACTGTTTTATATTAATTTTGTAAATATGAATAGTGTTGTTTTTTTAACCCAGATATATTAACAAGATATAGTAATAGCGAAAGAGTCCTATTTTATTCTGCACAATATTATTAGGGTACAAACTGATTTTGTTCCGTTAATTTAAGAAAAGTGAATCAAAACCTAGGATTGTATGATTAAGAAGAGGTGTGCCATCATCAAGATAATGTGAACAATAAATTATAGGGTTTGAGGTGTTGGCGAAATCTAAAGAAGGGACACAATATGGCATCATTCATATGTGAACTGAAGTAAGAGTGAGCTGTACTTTTTATTGTATTAAAATTAAAACAAAATCATCAATAATGATAAAAACTGACAAAAGAAAGGCAATTATCACTCACACACTGGAAATATACACTGGTTAAAATTATAGTGATTATACATAATAGATAAATAAAACCCTTTCTCCTTTCATTATTCGGGCAAGTGTACAATTTGTTATAGGGCTCTTTCTGTTGCATGCATTATGCACGCTCAATTTGATGTAGATACACAATATTTTTACAAGTAGATTAATTTCACAATTTGGTAAATTTATAATTTTTGCAAAGGTTATTAGCAATAATAAGTGACCGTGACAACAATTTGTATCCAGTTTATCAAACTCAATGAAACAGTCTCTTATATTACATAGCCACAAATTTGACCACTTGAGTGCCAAATTAATTTGCGAAAATTCACTTGGCTTAGTTATTCAGACAGGTTCGGATTAATCTATAAATACCCCATTCATCTACAATGAATTATCTTTGTAAAACGTTACATGTACAATTCATTACACATTGTGCGCATGCAGGATCAACCCACCTGTAATAATAATAATAATAATAGATTCGATTTACAGCCTTCATCAACTGTATGCTCCCCGGGGAGTTGAGAAAGTACGCAATACCACTGTGTGGGTTTGAAATGTACCTGATGACCATAGGTAATATACAACTAACAAATGGGCTTCTTGTGATAGTCAAATCTATTACCGAGGTGGGCTCAAAATGATTATTACCCGAAGCGTAGCTGAGGGGGGGCTGAGGGTAATAGTCATTTTGAGCCCACCGAGGTAATAGATTGCCTATCACAATCAAGCACATTCGTTAGTTGTTTTATATCACTCATCAATATCAGTGATTGTGTTCAGCTTATAGCAAAATAAGTGAAAATCTCTTGAATATTTCATAAAATCGCTTGTAAATTTTGATATAAAAATCAATCGACATTAATGAAGCCAGATGAAATGAAATGAAATGAAATGAAATGAAATGAAATGAAATGAAATGAATGAAATGAAATTTATTAATATCCTTTCACCCTTAACAAGGGTATTGAGGATAACAATATAAGAAATGTCTCATTGAATAATGTCACATAGTTATATACAATATGTACAAAGTATAATCATATAATATTTACAAAGTATAATGAAAACATCTAATATTTACAAAGTAATGTTCCCTAATTGTAAGTTTGTTATAAATTGATATGCAGGTGATGTAGTAATCAATAAATTAATTAAAGGCACTAAATGAATTAGTTACAAATTATTTCAGTTTCAGATTTATCACTGTGAAAATCTAAAATTTTTGATTTTACACTTAATGTTTGATTTTCAATATTGAAATACAAGCAGTGATAATTCTTTGTCGTATGTACAATAATATACAAAAATATACACAATATTTATTTAAATCTGTCCATAATGATGCTGCAGAATTTGGATAGCTTCAACAATGTCGACGGCAAAGGGGAATTAAACAATTTATACATTTTGATAGTGTCCGGCCGTTTTTTAAAGTAGTTATCGAGGAATTTCTTCCTTGCTAGTTCAAATTCCGTACATTCAAATAGGTAATGGAATTCATCCCCAAGTTTAGAAAGATTGCACAAAGTACAAAATCGTTGTGATCTATCCACGTTTGAATATCTACCGGAAACAATTGGCAGACGATGATTTCCACATCTAAATTTACAAATTATTACTCTATGCTTAAATGGTAATTTCATGAGGCATTTTTCGAAAGTACATGTTTGTTTAAAAATGCGATAATTCAAACAATGTGAATTACGGTTTACTTCATAATGCCAATTTTGAGAGTAGACGTCATTTAACCGTTGTTTTATTGTCAATTCAAGCCACTTTGGGTCTTTGCTCTCTATGCTATTCCATAAATACGACAATCCCAGTTTATCTATTGAATTCTTTATCTTGACTAACCAAGGGGAACGGTATACATCAAGATCAAACATCATTTTCATTATGTCATAAACAATGTGTGATAACTTTGAAGTTTTACTTATAACAATCCTTATCCAAAATAATAACATTCTCATTTCAATATCTTTCAAAATACTATGCTTTCCTAATTCGCCAAATGCCATACAATTTGCACTACTTTTATTGATTTTTAGTAATTGTTTATAAAAGGTAATTTGAAAGTGTTCAATTTCTTTTAAATTTTCCTCACAACCCCATACTTCGCTTCCATATAAAAGAATAGGATTGACAAGTTTTTCAAAAAGATCCAATTCAATATCTATTGGTAAACTAAGCGATTTTGATTTTGCTCTTAAACTAAACATCGCCTTTCGGGCTTGAATAATTTGTTTATTTTGAGCCTTCTTAAAATGATTATTGTAATTGAATGTTGTTCCAAGGTATACATAATCATCTACTATTTCTAAAATGTCATTTCCCAAACGAAAAACAGGTAATTTCCTGATTTTTCCACGGGAAAATATTACCACTTTAGTTTTGTTAATATTAACTTTCAAGGACCATTTATTACAGTATCTATTAACATTATCTAAAGCAATTTGGAGATCATTTTCAGACTCAGCAAAAATGATAGTGTCATCTGCATATAAAAGAGTGAACAACTTCAAAAACACATTTACACCTTCATCACGTACTTTCTTTTCAATGTTACGAGGGAGCAAATTAACACCTTTGCAGTTTTCTCGTAAGGTTGATTCAAAATCATTTATAAACATTGCAAATAGTAAGGGCGATAGATGAGCCTCCAGAACCTGGGCGCATCTAATACGCTTAAAGTCATTGTTATTTTGCGCATACAATCACAAAGACGCAAAACCGAGTGCGCACCAACGCGCTGGCAGTTGCGCACATACGCAATGAATGCGTGCTAACGCTCCAACGGATGTGCTTATTGGCTGTCTTGGCGTTCTTCTTCCTAGGGTGTTAGTTTTTACCAGCAATGGCAATCACGTGACTAGAACGTGTGCGCCATAGAGCACTGCACAAATTTGATCGCGTGTGCATTTTGCTTAAACACATGATCTATGGGACGAACGCGTAACGAACTTTTAGTGTTAATTTTTTGCTAACAGCCCGGTCAAGTGATTGCGCGGGGATTGCGCGTGTTGTCCAAAACTATCATTTGTCAAATACAATGGTAAAACGATCTTATGAGGGATATAATAATAATTAAATGATTATTTAAGCGCAGTAGAGTATATATTTATAGTAGCTGCGCTATGTAAATGTTCATATTATTATTATTATTATTATTATATCCCTCATAAGATCGTTTTACCATTGTATTTGACAAATGATAGTTTTGGACAACACGCGCAATCCCCGCGCAATCATGTGACCGGGCTGTTAGCAAAAAATTAACACTAAAAGTTCGTTACGCGTTCGTTCCATAGATCATGTGTTTAAGCAAAATGCACACGCGATCAAATTTGTGCAGTACTCTATGGCGCACACGTTCTAGTCACGTGATTGACATTGCTGGTAAAAACTAACACCCTGGGAAGAAGAACGCCAAGACAGCCAATAAGCACATCCGTGGGAGCATTCATCGCGTATGTGCGCAACTGCCAGCGCGTTGGTGCGCACTCAGTTTTGCGTCTTTGTGATTGTGTGCGCAAAATAACAATGACTTTAAGCGTATTAGATGCGCCGTGGTTCTGGAGGCTCATACTGGCTTCATTAATGTCGATTGATTTTTATATCAAAATTTACAAGCGATTTTATGAAATATTCAGAGATTATCACTTATTTTGCTATAAGCTGAACACAATCACTGATATTGATGAGTGACTAACGAATGTGCTTGATTGTGATAGGCAATCTATTACCTCGGTGGGCTCAAAATGACTATTACCCTCAGCTACGCTTCGGGTAATAATCATTTTGAGCCCACCTCGGTAATAGATTTAACTATCACAAGAAGCCCATTCGTTAGTTGTATATTATTATTATTATTATGACCCGTGCCATTTACATGTCCTATATGCATTTTCTTTTATTTCTATTCACATACGTCACGCGTTGTATTAGTTTTACTTACACATTTTGATCAAACATTGCACTCGAATCTCTAGCTACATAAATGTGAACATCATCAAAATACTTTCATTTTCGCAGCATCACAAATCAAAGGCAAATTCAAAATGGAACCATTACATCATGAAACACATAATTATTATATTATATATAAATATAGCGCTAACAAACCAATGAAAGGCATGGCAGTGACTGGCTTTCATAATGTGAACATTTTAGAAAGGACTCTTGACCGAAGCAAATCGCGCAATCAATAATGGTCACCTTTATTTACTCAACAAAATAATATCTAAGCTTCCATCATACACTCCTTTGATCATTTGGGAATTATACTAGCTTAGTTTATTCAGCAGTATAGGCCAAAGAAAATTCTCCGAAGCATTTATATATTCTCATGCAGCAGTTAGATCAGCCGCAAATGTTATTAATAAACAGCTACGATAATAACTACCCGCCATGCAGTTTGTCACAGCAGTCACAAATTCAAGTTGAAATAATAAAATCGTTATCTTCTCGCGAGGTATGTATGTATATACGACGGCCATTATTTAGTAAACGTTGAAATTATGTTCATAATGAGATCGCGAGGCTACTGTAGTTCAAAAGTCGCAAAGAGAATCCCTTCCTCATTATCACACATTCAAGCCGGTATCATCAAAATTAATGTTGATTAACTGCAAAAGAGACACATAATTTTCACTAATGATTTCTCGTGATATTGTGGGATAGCCGCTGAAGCAAAACGTTGAACGTAATAGGAGAGAAGTCCCTCATCATCAGGTTGCTACCCGACGGTAGACAACTCAAGAATAGAGTTTATCCTACTTTATACATCGTAATATGCCTGTTTATTATATGTAACATTACTCCGACTCAGATTTCTGCTTTGGAAGAAATATGTGAAAACTCTATCGGGTATATACCACTATTCACGCGAACACTGGAGGCCGCCATTATTAGGTTTGTGCGGACTACGGTCAATGATATGCACTAATGCATTTCAATAGCACCAATTCAAACCATTGTCTGAATACTTGTAGATGCTTTGAAATCAGTGAAAAGCTTTTTGTTCGGCCCTAAGCACATACGTCAGAGTTTGCAAAGCATGTCGGGTAATTACAAGAACATGGCCGCTCCCATCATCTTTTGCCGCCGTAAGAATTAGTAAAATGTGTGTATGTTCACGTAAGGATTTCATGGGATCCAGGAGGCCAAAATTGCCAAGTTATGTATCAAATCAAATGTCTGTTCACCTTCTAAACGATAATAATAACCGAAAGCCATAGTTTCATTGCCCTTTAACATTATATTGAACCTGCTTAGTAGCATGTTCGACTAAACATTGCTCAAGTCACTATGCTATATGAATGAGATATGTTGATTAACACTCAAGGGGTTAAATCCACAATATATTTCCCCTGATCGAGTTTGTCATGATTGTAGTTAATATGGGGGCAATCAGTCGCCAAATATAAGAATTGCCTAGCTCGCACGGAGTCCCAACCGATTGATTACGGATACTCGAAATACCATGTATGGACGACACGTGACGTATCATTTATAAAAAGTGGAAACTGTTTAAAATTCACAGTCATCTTTTCATCATCGTTCCACGAGGTAGTACGGCCAGTAGAAGGCGTTGAAAGTCACAAATAGGATCGTGTAGGAGTACTTGGCCAGGCGATCGACCCGATCGGCCGTCCAGTGCGGCTCGATTCCGTCCCGGTCTGGACAAAGCTGCTTCTCGGGATCGTTGCCCTTCGCGTTCGTCGTCGTGGGTTTCTTGACCGTGGTCAACGCCGAGTAATACTGCGTCTTGTACTGATCCATGCGGTCTTCAGAAGGGCTGCATGTCGCGCATTTGGACGGCTGTTCCGCCTCGCTGTCGGAAAGCTTGCGTTTTCTGGCTTCTCTCCATTTCTTCTGCTGGTGATGAAATGGAAGAATGGAACATAATGATTGATATAATCTTTTTAAAACGGTGACATGAAAGGTTTAAGAAACAATAATAATATAAATTCATATCAGAGCGCCATATCCATTTTCCATATAATGTTTTTATGATTATTGTACATAACGTATGTTACAAATTTGAATCTCCCATACATCATGTACATTACATGTAGATCCAAATTTATAATAATTATGATAATACGTGTAGTTTACGGGTACACCATGTGAGATGGGTGGATTGGTAAGCCCTGAAAAGGACTATGGTAGTCCTAGAAAGGACTGTTGGTGTAGTTCTGAAAAGAACTGTTGGTATTCTTTCTAGGAGAGTTCTAAAAAGAACTGTTGGTAGTCCTAGAAAGGACTGTTGATAGTCCTAGAAAGGACTGTTGGTAGTCCTATACAGGACTGTTGGGATAGTCCTGAAAAAGACTGTTGGTATTCTTTCTAGGAGAGTCCTAAAAAGGACAATTGGTAGTCCTAGAAAGGACTGTTGTTAGTCCTAGAAAGGACTGTTGGGATAGTCCTGAAAAGGACTGTTGGTATTCTTTCTAGGAGAGTCCTAAAAAGGACAGTTGTTAGTCCTAGAAAGGACTGTTGATAGTCCTAGAAAGGACTGTTGGTATTGCGAGGAGAGGGTGGATGGTAGGAGGGACTCGACGTTTCGAATAGGTTGACTATCCGTCGTCAGGAGTGACGATGTATTTGTTGCCAATTTGCATCCCCCATAGATATAAATCTATATTTTGCATGAAATGTTAGCATGTTGGGGCACTGGGCCATTTGCATAAAAAAAAAACGCTATTTGCTAGGCTTTTGCTTGGCGATGGACGCTCAATTATCTTCTTCTATACATGTATAAACAAGTAGAACTCTCAATCTTGTTTAAAGGGATCTAGTAACTTTGTTGACATGTGCAAAAAGTGATAAATGGTTGGTATAATGTATATTGTTGTTATCTGAAATTTCAAAGATTTCAAGTCAAATGGACGTTATATGGCCGAGTAATGAGTATTCACTAACTCATTGCACTCACTATAAACACGGTTCTCGCGGTCCAGTGGATAATTTAACATCTGAACACTTCAATCGTAAATATCTTTTTAACGAAAGGGAAATTTGAAAAACCGAAACCTATCCCATGCTTTTATTGTTAATACGAATACAACAAGGTATATGAGGGAACCTCTAGAATTCCAATTGGATTTTGAGGATTTGGACAATGTTACTAAGTCCCTTTAATGAAATATAAACAGTTCTTACTAAATAACTATAGTTATCAATGAAGGCAACTACATGACATTCTTGAAACAAATTTTCAAGCTTATGTTTCTAGCGTATGTGTATTTTTTTAAAAATATGTTGTGATGTTTTTCGATCCGACTGGTTTTCAGTCGGATTTACTCAGTATCCGTTGCCTCAGGACTGACTCTGATTTCACCAGTAAGGAGCCAGTCGGGGGTCAGTCGAGGCCGATTCAACATGTAGAATCGGCTCCGACTGAGCGAAACCAAGAGTGATTTAGTCGGATCGGATCGAGTCGGCTCTGTGTGCGTTGGGCTTTAGTGACGTCTTTTGGCATTCCCTTAATTTGTAAAAAGCCTCGCAAAAGCAAATTATTTTTTTTAGTGTACACGGCCTTATACGGAGTATGAAACCTACTAATATGGACATCGCCTCACCTGTAGTAGAAAGTAGTTAGCAATTGCATATTCAATCAGTGCAACGAAGACAAAAACTAGACAAGCTGCTAGCCAGATATCAATCGCCTGAAAGATTAAAGATGAACAAATAAAATGCATTATTGTTATCTGTTTCATTAGGATGTATTTTGCTTTTGTCGTTCATTCAAACTGAAAACCCCCCAATGTTTACGAAAATAAAAATAAAAAAAACAATAATTGAACCGTCTAATACTAATTTGTACCATACTGATATTATTAATTCAAACATAATAGGGAAACTGACCAGAAATATATAATATAAATGAAAAAGAGCAGGTCTCGGGTTCGAATCCCGGATGAATCCCATTTCTTTGCTCTTTTTCATTTATATTGATATTGTTGAGGGGAACCAAAATCATTATGTATATACTTGTATGACTCCTAGTGGTTTTTAAATGTCGTCAGATGAAGTGTAATTAAAATCGATGAATATAGTTGCAATTCCAGGAATAAATTTAGCTTATTAGCTAAATTGTCTCTACGTATGCTCTGTTTTGATTAAGACTCCCCAAAATGAATGTACATACATTGCTTATGTTGTATCAGTGGAATTTTCTGATAACATGTTTATAAAAGTGTACACAGCAATTTTCAATTATGCACTTATTAGACTTTGCTGCCATTTTATCACAATCGTCTTATTTGAATATTTTCTTGAAGTTTTTCTTTATGAACCATTTTCCCCTCATAAAATTATCAAAGGGCAAAATACATAATTTCCCAGATTCTCTTTAATACCACGCTAAACATTCGGAGCACCCTTTAAATTGTTCATTTTTTAATTCGAAAACATTTACTTGCGCTTTAAATAATGCACACCGACCTTCGCGTACGTGACCACGGGCAGGGACTCCTGGATGCCGGCGGTCATCGTCGTGATCGTCAGCACGGCGGTGATGCCGAGCGACACGCGGGCGGGCGCCGCCTCGGCGTCGATAAAGAAGGAGATCCAGGCGACGATGACGAGGAGGATGCTGGGGATGTAGACGGTGAGGAGAAAGTACTGCATCTGGCGCTGGAGGATGAAGTCGACCTTGGCGAGGCTGAAGTTGCCTGCTTTGAGACGGGAGGAGATGTAGGTAAAACATGTACAAGGGCGATAGTTTTGTAGTTACGCAATGATATAGCCATGCAGCATTCATGTAAATAATCATACATTATTTCGTTCCTATATTGTTGTTGTGGTTGTTGTTTTGTGGTCTTGGCGTTCATATACGCCATGAAAACTAAATAATAATGGAAAAAGGGGTAAGATGTTTCATTCTGTACAATCATATTCTATTAAAGCTCCTATACAAATTGTTATTTATATCGTTGCATAACCTTTTACCACTGGCGTAGTGTGGTCCGAACATAGAGTTATATACTAAAGTATATAACTCTATGGGTCCGACTGATGTATTTGGTTGTGTGTTGTTGTTGTTGTTGTTGTTGTTGTTGTTGTTGTTGTTGTTGTTGTTGTTGTTGCTGTAGTAACTGTTGTTGTTTTGGGGGGTAGGATATGTGAATTATTTGTCAAGACACATGCACTTTACGTATTGTCTTTGTTCATACCATTAATCATTATGCTCTTAGTTTTGTTGTCTAATTATTAGGGGCACATGACCTGCCTCGTATATAGGTACGCCACTGATTTTTTACTTTAGACAGAACCGATCATTCTGTCCATGAAATTCGTAGAAATAATGGACAAACTGTACATTTATTGAATATATTATGGGTTATGGTCGTTCAGAAAAATAATTTTAGTTCGTATAATTAAACAAAATATTTTGTGAGTAGTTATATATAATCCTACTTTCTGTGGTGTATATATAGCATGCTAACAATACTCATTATATACAATTATAAATCATATCATCTCTAAGTCGTGAAAAGAAAAGAAAACCAAAACTAAAGAAAACAACAAATAATAGTATTGTTTAATGTAAGAAAATCAAAGAAAGGAACCATCTAGTAAGATTAAACCACGCATTTATGAGCAAGCAAATTATATTTAGAAAGAAAATATATCAGTGCTTTATTAACGCATTCGAGGGTTAAATGTAGTGATTTTTTTGTTTATGTTAACAAGTTTACACCCCTATAACAAGTCAGCAAAGCAGTCATCATGGTCACCATATACATTTAAGCATAATTCCATATATGTTCAACCGTCTTCATATGAATGGCTCAACTGCTTTTACAATAACTATGGCTGAAACGCTAAACAAATATATTGAACTACAAAATATTGTGTTTGCAAGCAATAAAACAATGGATACGTTAATTCCTCCCCAAAACTATACAACAAGCGATGCATTGATAGTTGAGTTTTGGTATAGAGGGCGCTACACACAATTTTGTTTGTTTGTGAGATAATGAAAAACTGAGTGTCAAATTCGAAAGAGCATACAATTTTAATGACAGAATAAACTTTATTTAATCAAAATCGGTTGAGAAATGGCTGAAATATCCAAAAACATAACCGTGGGGCCCCACAATTATTAGATAATTTTGAACCAGCCGTTAAATTTCTTTTTAAATGCTTCCTCTTTTAAAAAATGTACGAGGTTTTTAAATAGTTGTTGATTATTTCTCTATCTAATCACTATTTCAACAACACATCACATGCACAATATTTGTATTTAAAATGGTTGAAACCGATGAATGTTTAGAGAGCGCCCTCTTGAGTTTTAACGGCTCTTTTTTAATGATAACAGGCTTTTTACTTAGTCATTTGTAATTTTGTATTCCTTTCGAGCATGGCGGAGTTATAACTATGTATCGTTCGTAATGTAATGGTGCAGGTTTTGGTTACTAAAATTCAGTTTGACCAAAACCGTACTCTCTGTACCAGAACTCAACTATCCCTTTAAAGGTACAAGCTGGTCAGTAAAACGATATATATACTCTTAAAAATATGTCAATGATCACGTACCCCAGTCTGACCCGGCACCATTATTTCGTACATAAAGAAAATCATAATAAAAGTGATAATGAGATAACCTGGCATGATGACGCAATGAAATCATGAAGAAGAGAAGAGAAGAAGATGGCAGTTCAAATTATTTATACATAGAATAATAAAATACTTACAAATAAAGACAAATCATTAAAAAGAGGATGTAACTTGTAATTATAATTAAAAACACTTTAAGAATGTGAATCATTCTAATCATGGTACTCATAATAATCGTCATCATTAAGTTAATAATAACTACAATAATTATTTATACAGCAATATTCTTAATGACGACGATTATAATAAAAAACAATAACAACAAACAATAAATATCCTAATCACGATAATGACAATAGAACAGAGAACAGAGAAGCAACGTTCAGAAGTGTGTGTGTGTGTGTGTGTGTGTGTGTGTGTGTGTGTGTGTGTGTGTGTGTGTGTGTGTGTGTGTGTGTGTGTGTGTGTGTATGGACATAATTATATTGTTTATGTATATTCAATTGTAAATGTTATATGTACATAATTTGGAGGAATAAAAATCATGAACGATTTCAAACAAAAAAGAGGGGGGGGGGGGGGCGAGAAAGAAAGAGGAGGGGGAGAAGAGCTAAATATTATTGTGTTGTAGTTTCAATACCTGTTGAATATGGCACATCCCTGTTGCTGGTGTGAATACTCTCTAGCTTGAAGCTAGAGATGGTTAACCCCGGCTCGATATCGACGTCATCGTCGCCAATTATCAACGCAATGTCCTTGGTCGAATAGCTATCTGGCATGCCGATTCGATCGAATAATACAAACAAAACAAAACAACATTTTAAAAAACGCGATACACACACACAAAAATTCGTTATTCTATAGTCCCTATATACAAATGGCCCCAGCTTTACCCATATAGAAGCCTGGTAATACAGAAGTTTGGGCAAAAATCACGGTATAACATATTATATTTTGTATGGAAGCGTTACACGTAACCGTGGCAACGCTTCTACGGACCGAGTGTTCTGTTTTATTTTTCATTTTCATTTTCTCAAAGGAATCGAATAATATATGATATATTTAACTCAGATTTAATTAAATAAATCGGTACTATTACTGTACTTTAATGACTAATTATTACAGGGATTTAGTAACTTTGTTGACATGTGCAAAAACTGGCAAATGGTTGATTAAATGAATGTCATATCACCGAGTAATGGGCGAAAATGCAACGTGATATTCGAGAACTCATTGCACTATACTTTGTACACAGTTATAATTATCCACTAGATTATTATAAATCCGAATGCTTCAATCATACATATCTTCCTAACTTATGAGAAATTTGGAAGACCGGAAGTTGAATTATGCTTCAATTGGTAATACAAATACAATGAGGTATGTGAGACAAGCACTAGAGTTTCAAGTATAAGCTTTTTATGATTTTGAAAATGTTACTAGAACCCTTTAATTAATCCGAGATTTTACTTCTTTAGATAATACTTACAGCTCATTACGTTGAGACTACAAGTCTGCGCGTCGAAAGGGAAACGGTGTAAATCCATATTGCAAGCCGCGGTCACGGATATTCTGTGTGTTTGGGGGTGGGAGAAAATAAAGTTTGCAAAGTGATATCATTGACATTGCACTTACTTTGTACACGGCTTAAATTATCCCGTAGACAATTTATCATCTGAACACTTCAATCGTGAATATCTTTTGAACGAAATGAAAATTCGAAAAACCGAAACCTGTATGAGAGAACTACTAGAGTTCCAAGTAAGTTTTGAAGATTAGGACAATGTTACTAAGTCCCTTTAATTTTCATTTGAAGAGCTTATCCTACACTCCATGGCAATCATGTTAAAGTGTTCGTACAGTAATGTCTGGTCAAACAAAATTTTAGTAATAACTGAAAGAAATAACAGTTATAACTTAATGATGCTTGGATTTTCATTCAAAACTGAGCTAGGGAGCTATCCCTTTAAAGGGATATAATAACTTTGTTGACATGTGCAAAAAGTGATGAATGGTTGATACAATGTATATTGTTGTTATCTGATATGTCCAATGGGTATTTTCAAGATGTTATATGGCCGAGTAATAATCGAAAATGTAAAGTGATATTCACTTATTCATTGCACTGACTTTGTACACGGTTTCAACAATCCAATGGATAATTTAACATCTGAACACTTCAATCGTAAATATCTTTTTAACGAAGGGAAATTTGAAAAACCGAAACCTGTCCCATGCTTTTATTGTTAATACGAATACAACAAGGTATGAGGGAGCCGCTAGAATTCCAATTTGATTTTGAGGATTTGGACAATGTTACGAAGTCCCTTTAATAATATAAGTGCAATAATCAATACGTAGCCGGCTATAGAAGTCCACATTTCAAGACAA
>JBAMJV010000379.1:142500-143847 GCA_037951105.1 Echinarachnius parma
GCTCATTTTGACAGTAAATAACTATACAAAAAGGGAATTATAGTGTAAACAATTTCATGGTCCTTTTAAAGCCGAATCATAAGCACTTTCACACAGAACAATTTATCTGAACTGGAAAAATAGTACTAATATAATATGAAAATCATATATGTTTAAAACAATTACTACGTTTCCCTTCTCGGCCCCGCCTCCTTCATCAATCGATCATGCTTTGTATGGGAGTTGTCATGCTGTACATCGCTAATCAAAGTATTGGGGTAATCTCTTTTGAAAAGGAGAGTTCCATCCCAGCAATTTGATGATTGCTATGAATGAAGGTGAATTAGAGGAAAATCTGGGCTAAAACGGAAGAACAACAACACATTATTGCTGGTTGAACTTCGTTCAGATTAATGAATCAGTCGATTAATCAAGTAATCCATCGACCAATGTATCTATATATACTGTATTATATATATAATTAAGTAGAAAAAAAGACTAATGGCGAGGCGTAGCTAGCGTTTAAACTTCAATGTAATGAGCCAATATTTCGTCCATGGTGTTGGACTTCATCAGGGCTGTTTAAATCATAAGAAAAGAAAAAGAAAACGGAACATATACATATATATATATTATATATCTATCTATTCTTCCATCCATCCATCCATTCATCAATCAATCAATCAATCAATCAATCAATCAATCAATCAATCAATCAATCAATCAATCAATCAATCAATCAATCAATCAATCAATCAATCAATCAATCAATCGATTAATCAAGCAATCCATCGATCGGTCGATCGATTATTGTATTTATATATAATTATATATATTTATACCATGCATTTATCCATCCATCCATCCATCCATCCATCCATCCATCCATCCATCCATCCATCCATCCATCCATCCATCCATCCATCCATCCATCCATCCATCAATCAATCAATCAATCAATCTTTGTTCAGATCAGTGAATCAGTTGATTAATCAAGCAATCCATTGATCGGTCGATCGATCAAACGATCGATCAATTGGTCGATCAATCAATCGATCAATCAATCAATCAATCAATCAATCAATGTATCTATTATTTACCAATCAATCAATCAATCAATCAATCAATCAATCAATCAATCAATCAATCAATCAATCAATCAATCAATCAATCAATCAATCAATCAATCAATCATTCAATCAATCAATCAATCAATCAGTCAATGATTACTAGTCAGCACTGGTACACTGTGACATTAACACATGGATGAATTCATGTTGAGGTGAACATTACTTTGGAACATGAAATATGAATGTGTTGTATACCTCATATACCTCATGTGAACCCGAACCACATGATTATATCGTT
>JBAMJV010000380.1:0-165824 GCA_037951105.1 Echinarachnius parma
AAACTTTATTTCAAATAAACAACCCGACAGTACATACCTCATTTGCTCAATAGGTTCAGGGTCCGTCTGAGTTGAAGTTGTTGTCATCTGGATGCGTCTTCCCAAGGAAGGCCTACATATCCGACACCACTGCAGGTGGACATCTAGAAGATGTCCTGCGAGATCATCATTGGTACAGAAAGTACGCAAACTTTTGGCTCCTGGTCTCGCCAATTCGTTGTCAACTTCTACCATTCGTTTATGAAATGTGACTTTACTCTCCTCCCATTCTCTAAGCTCTTTCTCAGTCGTATTAGTGTTGATTTCGACATGACTAAAATCGCAAATCAGTTTGAAGTAAGTAGACTGTAGTACTTGCTATATAACATCATAAATGAGGATTGTTCTATCACCCCAGTTACAGTGAACAATTCTCAACCTTGGTGTTCCTTGGTTGTACAACTAGTTAACTCCTTGATCCAACCCAAGGGGTGTCCTCCCACACTACAAGTAGTAGTATACAAAGCTATACACGCTTCACTTAGAACTATAAGTTATCTTGAGTTATATTCTAGTGTAGAGCCATTACTAAAATGCAGCTATTGAGAAGGGGTAACCTAAAATACAGGCAGTACTGGACTGAAAGTAATAAATATGTCATATACTGGGGGTTAACACCACTTAACCCTTGGCCTCAGCACAGCAGGGAATGACCTCCAGCCAGATCAAATGACCATAGTTGATAGTCTCCAATCTAGTCTCTATGTGTCGAATAGTCAATGTAATGTTTGCATATCTCTATTAAAAGGTATGAAATAGTAATGATGCCAAGAAATTGATACTGTATATATCAGTTAGACAATAAGTTTAATGTGAACGATATCATATTAATGAAAAAATGAACATTTCAAAACTTTATTAACATAAAAATATGATATTTGTGTCTTGGTTGTAGACTAGCAATTTTCAGCCCTAGAGTGATAACCAGAAGCAATTTGATGAACTTAGAGGGAGCTATTCCAATATATTGCATGTCTCACTCAGCTCTGACAGGCTTTAAACAGCGATAGTGATCAATGCAACTAGTATCCAGATGTTTACCAGAATCTGCAACATAATAAGCGACCTTGGGTTCACCTTAAAGAATTGGAATTCCATGCCACACGATGGCGTTGATCACTGCTGGTGGTTTTTTGTACGCTGTAAGTAGGCAAAGGGTGTACGGTACGGATGTAAGCTGCTCAGATTACTTCTCAACAAAGTCATACAATAATCATGATACAGTTCACAAATTAATTTGCAGTACTCTATTGAGTATCATAAGTGGTGTATGGTCTGACCGTGATTGGGAGGGGCAGGCAAGTTATTGGGGGGCACACCTTATATTATTTTCATTTTTTGTTTTTACAGATTTTCTCCTGATAGTTATAATTGTATTGTTTTTGTTAAAGTAATGACCCCGTGCCCCCTGTATAGCTACGCCACTCAGTATCATGTCTTGATTGGGCTCAGATAAATACCAGGTTTTCTAAATAATTACACTGACGCTGTTAACCCTAAAATATATTAAATCTTGCTACCCAGATATAAGCTTCAAATATTCTTTAAATGTTAAATAATATCAAAAAGATGAATAGTATGATTTCATATGATTCTCATTATAGGGGCATTTCCACGTAAACTCGTGTTACATTTAAAGGTACGCAGAATTCTTCATTGTACTGTAACTTCTTTATTTAAAAGAATTGAAGGCTGATTTTGTATCCAATGCCAAGGGTGGATAGATTGTGACTGTGTAGTAAGACAACACAAAAAAGACCATTAGAGCTTTGTTTCTCCGGGAAAATTATAGGTCGGTAACTCGCGTTACAAAAAAGGGCATGAAAAATTTTCATCTGAAAAGATGCTAAGTTATTCAATTATCCGGACAAGATTGAACAAATGAAGAATATCTCGAAATTAGCACATGGTGTGAAACGTTATGTATGGTTTCAGTTTCTCCTATAAAGATAGGATCATGATTTATGAACAAATTATGTGGACAAAATAAAAGAGGTTGGAAACAGAGCCAATTATTTTTTTCAGTTCATGTCCACTTTCCCGTGGAAATGCCACTTTATTTCGACTTTGCGCATTTATAGTCCAGTCAAACTAGCAAATTTGAGGGAGTAACCTCAAACAAATGGCAACATGGGATTTTTCTTCGCAGTTTATTTCAGTCAAGTCCCCTAAACAACATACTAAAAGTCCCCCAAAATCAAAGCCGGGGGAAGTGGTTTATTTTGCATAATATGCAAATTAGCTATTGTTATGATAGAATACTGTGATTTTCAATATGTTTACACTTGTATGCATGTACAAGATTAGATCCCCGAAGTATGGAAATTCTGTTTTTGCCCACATCAACCTTAAATGATGGACTCACTCTCATACCTATAATAACAACGTCATTTGTATAATATGCCAATTAACCATAAGGAATATTTTCAAAGGAATCTATAGTACCTTTGTTGACAGGTGCAAACAGTGATGAATGGTTGATATAATGTGTATTGTTGTGATCTGATATCTCCACTGAGTAATGTGTGAACATTTCACGTTAAATAGATGATATGACCGAGTAATGAGTGAAAATGCAAAGTGATATTCACTAATATATTGCACTGACTGTATACAAGGTTATGACTATCCAGTAGATAGCTAAAAATCCGAACACTTCAATCGTAAATATTTTTTCAACGAAAGGGAAATTTGAAAAACCGAAACCTGTCCCACATTTATATGGTTAATACGAATTCAACAAGGTATATGAGACAACCGCTCGAGCTCCAAGTAAGTTTTGAGGATTAGGACAATATTACAAGATCCCTTTAAAGTTTAATGGAAACCATTAATTGCCAGTGTATTTTAATATGCGCAATCACAAGCGAACAAAATATCGAAATTCCTTTTCCAAGTTCAGCTAACATGATGGACTTATAATATAATCATAATGACAAGTATGATTCGCATACTATGCAAATTTCAAGCTCCCGTATCTAACCGAATGAGGCTTTTTTGAAGGTTGATTATTATGTTTTGCCCTCTCTGGCATTATATATGCCGATTTTGGGGGCAAAACGATTTGTTTGCCCCCAATATTTTCTTGTCAAATTCAACAGGTGTGAACTGGTTTAACTGGTCACTGGTACTTTATTTTTAAACTAGCTTAGGTTGATTATGTATTATATAATATATGCTATCGTTATTATTATTAGGCCAAAAACAAAAAATACAAATGAGCCTTAACGACAAACATAATAGTTACAGATGAAAAGAGTTCTTGCATGGGACAACAGATAGTTCAGGGATAAATCGAAAATGCCAATGAAGTGACATACCAAACGTGCCTGTATTATACCCAAATCCCTTTTGAAAATGGAAATAATACATTCCAACAACATCTATTATTACGATTTAGAAATCCATAGGTAACCGATCAGTGAAAAATACACGGGGTAGGCAAAGTACGTACAGTGGCGTAGCAAAGATTTTTTCAAGGGGGCGGGGAGCTCCAACATGCGAGCGCGTATTAAGCGCGAGCTGTTTGGGCCGGTCTTACATGCCATATATAGGGCCTTTGACAGGGGTCCAGGGGCGGATAACCCGGAATTTGTAGCTATTCAATGCCCCCAAATCGGCTATCAAAAACAAAAAGCCTGAGAGGGAGGCGGGGGCTTGAGCCAGGAGCCCTCTCTTTGCTACGCCAATGTGTACGTGCATGTAACCTGGGCAGAGTTCCCACGCATGTCAGGACCGTGAGATGACTTTGTTATTTCTAGTTGCATGATTGCATGATCTCAAAGAGTATTGTTCAAACTGTTTTCGCAAACATATAGCGATGCCAGCCAGGGAAATAAGGCGTGAAGTCTATATCGAAACGAATTGCGATACGTTGGAATATGGTTCATATATGGTGAATATACACATAAATGCACTAACAATCCATTTACCATGTTTACCTATGATATCATTGTATAGCGCTTAGAGATGATTATCAATCATATTAGGTGCTGTATAAATCGAAACATGTGCCCCCCCCCCCCCCCCCCCCCCCCCCCCCCCCCCTCAAGACCGCCCTTTTCAGCTAAATTTTTCCTTATGGAGACCCACAAAATCCTAAATATCGGATTATACTGTATACATGTATATAGGTAATTTTGTATGGCATTGCAGTACAAATCAGTGGGCAGTGTATGTGATACATCTGACATAATTATTGTCTCTTTATCTTAAACGGCGTTCCTTTTCTATGAAACTTTCACACTTCATTCAGATGAATCTTACGATAATAATGTTGTATGATTGAATTCTTATATATATATTTTTAAAGGGGTAGTTTAGTTTTGGTAGAGAGGGCGCTGCAGATCACAATTTTTTTGTGAGGTAATGAAAAACTGAGTGTCGAATTTGAGAGAACATGCAATTTTAATGGCAGAATAAACTTTATTTGGTCAAAATCGACCCAGAAACGGCTGAAATATCAATAAATATATCTGATCTTATAATTATTTGGGGCCCAAATAATTAGATGATTTTTAGAAAAAAATAAAAAAATGCTTGCACTTTTTCAACAATTTTCAAAAGCGTTTTTTAAATAGTTGTTGATGATCTCGCTATTTAATCATTATATCAATAAAACATCACATGCATAATTTTGTATGAAAAATGGTTGAAACCAATGCCTTTTTAAAAAGCGCCCTCTTGTGTTTCAATGGCTCTTTTTGAATGATAACAGGCTTTTTACTTAGTCGTTTGTAATTTGGTATACCTTTCGAGCATGGTGGAGTTATAACTATTAGTTTATAATGTTACTGTGCAGGTTTTGGCTACTTAAGTTCAGCCTTACCAAAACTAAACTACCCCTTTAACGTAAATTTAATGTATGTGAATTGATCATTTTAACGACGTTTAATGTTTGACTCTGACCATTATGCTCTGATTGAACCAAGCCCTTTATATATAATTGAAACCATCGAATGTCAGATGTAAAATCTAGTGTGTAATAATAATTCAAACCAAAATTGTAATTGAATTTTACTTGATTATTCGAATTGTGGGAAATAATATGTCATTCTATTCATTATTTCACATTTTAATTAGACATATATTATACTGACAAGAACGATCATTTTGAAATAAGTTTAACTGTAAATACAATATAATGGTTCACATTGACAGACCAAATAGTTAATGAGATTCGTCATTTGACGGTTTGAGTGTAAATATGACTGATTTTGTTTTCTTCATGTTGCAATGTGTTTACCTTTATCCTTGTATTGCTTGAGTACAATGTAGCTTGATGAACTAGATCATGTTTTTGTTTTGTTGCTTACATATTAGTCGTATACGAGTATGCATTATAACAATAAACTTTTAAACAAAATTGTTTTCATGCATTCTTCACAAAGTTTCGATACACTGTAAAGAGACGATCCTGGCTTCTGTTCTGTTATCAACATCTTATTTCATAGACGCAGAATCTGTATAAAATACGTCAAAAAGTTACATAATTATTTGAGTAAACTTAGTTGAATTGTATAAATTTGTATAATGTTATCAATCAAGTGATACCGAGTTCTTTGTACAAACCTATCGTATGTTGATAGATTAAGAAAACGAGACATGGATGACAAAAGTAAATGAAAAACATCTAAAATGATGTCGACTAGCGATTGTGAAAAAGCCACTCACCAAATACTATAACATGTAGCCTGTCAAGACCAATACAAATGTAAGGTCAGATAATGCATTTGTACATATTATTTGTAGATGATGAGTAATATGCAGCTTTAAATACATGCAGCCAAAATTACGTAGATATATACTTGAACAAAGAAACTGTAAAGTGTTATTTGAACATTTTCATGCATTTGTATAAAAGTGATCCATTAACTTTGTAAAATTCAACCCAAATCACTTGGAGCTTTTACACCAAGTCTTCTCTTGTACCTTGTTGTTTGGCTTATTATGGTACCAGAATCATGAAAAGGGTTTTAATTTGTCAAATGTCTCCCTAATTATGGAGATATTTAAGATTTAATTTGAAAGCGTCTATGGACGGTTTTGTCCGTAGTCCAGAGTATCTAAATTCGGATACTCAATCGTCCATACTTCACGCGAACGATCGGGATAAAATCGGGCATTGATTTTGTCAGTTTTCACTAGATAAATATTCCTTTTCGATGAAATCTCACATATCATTCTTAAGAATCTTACAATAAAACTGATTTTGATTAAAATTAAGTCTCAATTATAACTTTTGGGGAAATATTAAGTTGATGGATCACTTGAAAGGGTGAAATAGCACCTTAGTATACCTCTAGGTGAAAAGGCGGGAAGGATAATTATTCGAGCAAAAGACCTCCGCCTCCCAGAGCAAATATGCCCGTATAAGTACATGGCAACAAATATAATATGTTGATAATTAAAGAATGTATCAAGCTTATCTGAAATATCTAGATCAAGAAAATCACTTTTTGTAAGATTATATTAACCGTTTGTCTTTTGTTTCCTTCAATCGGTCTGAGATACCCGTACATTAGTCTAGCAACTTCAGACTCCATCTTTGTTGTACGTTCTGTTTGTAATTGATGGTTACGAATCAACTTCAACTTTAATGGCACCATAACCAATATAATTAAATATCATTAATCATATTTGTGCTTTATAACTGGGTGATTTATTTTGACTTTGTTAGACTGGGTGTGTATGTGTGTGTGTGTGTGTGTAAGTGTATGCGTGTGTGTGTGTGTGTGTGTGTGTGTGTGTGTGTGTGTGTGTGCGTGTGTGTGTGTGTGTGTGTGTGTTTGTATGAGGAAAAGATCGTATAAAAAGACATATTATGGTGGAGTAAAAATGATTAATTTTGAATTATTTGTTAGAACGCAGCGGATAATGTGGGTGAAACGATTATTATATGGAGAAAGAAATTTGGGATGGAAGTTATTTTTTGATTATTGCTTAAGTTCAGTGGGAGGAAGGCTAATTCTTTTATGTGATTATGAAATGCAAAAGATGAAGTTTAGTTCGAAGATTCCACCTTATTATTTGGAAATGTTGAAAGCTTGGAAAGAGATTGATAATTTAAGGCATGCTAATGGTTGTAGGAATCCAATTATTTTTAATAATAGGAACATATGTATTAAACAAAATAAGATGGTATTTGATAAAGAGTTATTCGAACGAGGGATCGTTATGTTGAATCATATTATTGATAATGGACAAGTTAAACCCGTTGCATATTTTTTGAACCATGGTATGACAGGTGAGAATTTGCTTACAATAATTGATATATATCATGCGATTCCGAGAGATTGGAAAAA
This sequence comes from Echinarachnius parma, assembly GCA_037951105.1. Lineage (NCBI taxonomy): Eukaryota > Metazoa > Echinodermata > Echinoidea > Clypeasteroida > Echinarachniidae > Echinarachnius > Echinarachnius parma. The sequence continues at coordinate 7,344 of JBAMJV010000380.1, forward strand.
TTAGCTAGGTTTGATACAATTTTGTGAGGTAGATTTAATTAATTATAATATAAACTTACATATTTTGGAAAAAAACATTAAGTTTTAAGGATGTACCATCAATAAAAATATATGATTACTTTATTCGAGAATTGCAAAAGTCATATGATTTACAAATAAGGGATGGACAAAATAATTATAATTATATAGATAAAGAACTAAGTGAATGTTTTTTAGACCACGAATAACATTAATGATAGGGAAGCAGAGAGAGTTTCAATTTAAGTTGTCTGCATGGGGCAATTTATACTAAAGAACATTTATTTAGATTTGGATTTGTTGAAAATAATTTATGTTCGTACTGTAAACAGGAAAAGGAAACATATTCACATATATTTTTGTTTTGTTTAAATGTAAAATTGATATGGCAAGCTTTGATACAACGTTATGAGTTAGATGAATTGAAGGACTTAAATTGGCGAGATATATTTGTTGGATTGTCGGGTAATTCAAATAGAATACAAATGTGTAATACTATAATTGTTATGGTAAAATATATTTTATTTGTATTTAGAAAAGAGGGTGTACTACCAACCATTGATAAAATTCAGAAACTCTTATTAGATTATAAGGATCAAGAAGAGAAAATAGCAATTAAAATGGGGAAATTTGGGCTACACTTACAAATATGGGAAACAGTTGAATTATAATAAGATTTAATTTGTAAGACAGTTTAGAATAAAAAGATATTTCTCCCGTGAGCTTGTCACATTTAAAAGTATTGATAATTATGTATTTTGTAAAACATCATTTCTAAAGGAATCTGAGCAGATTACCGACCAGGTGTGAGCGAGTGAGTGTGCAGGGGGGGGGGGGGGGTAGGGGGTAGAGGGGGTTTGTTTCTTTGTTTGTTTTTGTTGTTTTCTTCTTCTTTTTATCATAGCTTAAAAACCTCCAATTATCATTATTCGTCTGTAGTTTATAATTATTTGATGTAAGATTTGTAATTGTATGCAAGGTAATTTTTTTATACTTTCTTTTATTATAATTGTAATTTGTTGTATTCTTTGTTTAAGAAGTTCACATTGGACATATTTTTTTATGTATATTCAATTGTAAATGTATTAATTTGGAGGAATAAAAATCACTTTAAAAAAAAGGTATGTATGTGCGTACGTGTATGCTACAAACAAAATCTGTATAAAGAAATTAACCCCCCCCCCCCCTCCTCCCCCCCCCCCCCCCCCCACACAAAAAAATGCAATAATTCAATCTACATTAATTTGTCCCTCTCATTTTCTCTTTCTTTCTTCATCATCCCTGTGAACATGTTGTTGCACCAATTTTCGAATCAGATATGTTATCCACAAACAAACAAATCGTCAGTTCTGTTTTATCACACAATATAAATCGCCCTACCATGCCTACCTAGACTAGTATGATCCGCGCTTTCCAATTGTTGTACCAAAGTTCAAATGAGAATAATGTTATTACCAGAGTGCAACAGAGGATGCGAAATGCTATTTATGAAGTAGGCTACGTATTCCTCACTTGTACTTGGCCTGGATACATGCCAGCTGTGTATGGTAATGATTTTGTATGTACATGTACATAATACTAGCTGCAGGTTTGTTCTTGTGTTGTACAATACCAAGAACATTCTATATACTCTGTATACGTCTGCATTGGTGTGTTTGCGTTATACCCAACACAAATTGTGCGGAAGAACATCTGTAGAAACACAACCCTTCTGAAATTGTCCATATATTTTGGATCATTTGAAAGTTGTAACATTACTTCAACGTTCAGACTATCACAAACAACTTGTAGCATTTGTTGACAAGTGATTTTCGATTTGTAGGAAGACTGCGAACAATTAGAACCACACTCGGAAGTTGTCTTAAATTTGTGCTTCGATACGCTGGAATAGGTAAGCTGGAATACTATGGACCACAATTGTGTATTATGTATTATTTTCAATTATGTATTCAGTTTCAGTTAGCTATATACCTGTTCTTCTGGTGAGACGTGCATAATAATCTATAATGATATCGTGTGATAATACGGTTCTTATAATTGACTGGAAGATTACCTTGTAATTTTTTTTCATTTCATATAAAACAAAAATTAAAACAAAATCAGCACTCATAACCTCTTCCTATCAATCTGTATATTTCCCATTTACAGAACCATGGCAAGTGCAGATGCTGTAATCACTCAAAGCTTGGAATGCTGCCTATGCTACGAGATATTTACCCAACCAAAACTCTTAACATGTGGCCACACTTTCTGTAAGGAATGTTTGGTCCACCTCTACGAATGTCATCCCCAACAAAACCAGCTACATTGTCCGATTTGTCGTCAGATTACCAGTATCAACGATGGAGACATTTCTAAACTGCAAACTAACATTCTGATTAATTCTATGGTTGAGGATGTGAATTCCTCAATAAAAAGCTGCACCGTCTGTGACCCGGAAACTAAATCTCCTGCGGTGCAATACTGCGCACAGTGTGAGGAGTACATGTGTGACCCCTGCACAGTGGGTCATGGGAAGTTTAAGAAGACCGCTAAACACAATGTGGTCAGCATGGATGAAGTCAAAAGGGGAAAAGTCGAGGTGAAGCATTTCTGTACTAAGCATCCAAAGGAAGAGAAGCTGTATGTTTGTACATCGTGTACGGTGTCCATCTGCGTCAGTTGTCGGGTGATTGACCACAGCTATCCAGACCACAATATCGAAGGGGAGTCTGAATACAAGAAAACACTCCAGAAGCAAATCAAATCACTTCTAACCAAAGCTGCACAAAACATTGCGACGATCGAGGCACACACAGAGATAGTGAAGGAACAGAAAGCAGTCGTAGAGGTTGAACTTGATCAGAGGATAGCTGAGATTAACCAATCATATGAAGAAGAAGCGGGGCATCTCACAAGGCAACGCAATGATCTCATCGACAGATGCAAACAAGAAAAGGCTTCTCACATCGCACATCTTGAGAAGATCAAGGAATCTAATGACAAAACGCTGTCTTCCATTCGAAGTGCTTCTGAGCTGGTCGGCAATGGTATCAAGACAAAGCTACAAGGGGAGACACTGGGTGTTCACAACATGATTTGTTGTGATCTGAAGAAAATGTTAGATGAAAGTTATCCTGATTCCACACAGCCCAAAACCATAGCTGACCGTGCGAAGCAGTTTAAATTCATCAAGCGCACTACTCCCGACAGTCTTGGTCAGCTGTGTACTGTGGTCCCATCGATCTGGAGGGCACACTCTTTGTATTTCTGGATTTCTTGTATTGTGTTACCCGTATGCTTTGCATTAATAATGTTCAATTATTCGGGGGTAGGTGCTGAATATCAGCTTGAGAAAGTGAGCACATTCCCACTCTCAAAAGACACATGGGATGCAGTGCCTTTGTCGGATGGACAGGTGGCGGTTAGTGCAGGTGGCTGGAATTATGGGCGTGGGATTGATATGTTTACTGCTGATGGGCCGCAGGGAACAGTGCTGAAGGGTGAGAACGTAAACAGTGTTTCTGTCTTGTCTGATGGTCGCTGCGTGGTTATATGTCGTAAGCATGGTAGTGACAATATAATACTATACACACATGCATGGGAGAGGCTTAATGTTCAGTTCAAGTACTCACTCTCCCATTTCGGTTTTGGCGGCATATGTGTAGACAGCGATGACAATATCTATATCGGTCACAGTCATAACAAGAAGATTCTTGTATTTAGACCAGAAGGGGGTGAACCATTTCGGGAGATTCTTTGCCATTATTCTAAGGAAATCTGGCACATGCATCACAGCAAAAGGCTGCTAGTGTGTGATTGGTCAACGTCAGTAAAGGTCATTGATGACATGGATGTGGAAGGCACCGTCCATCATCGCATCCAGGTGGACTGCCAGTCTACTCGCGTTGCTGTCCTGAAGGATGATAGCATACTGATTGCATGCAGGAAGGATGGACTGCTGAGTATTGAGCTCTACACGAAGGACCTGAAGAAAGTCAGAACAGTCCATGGGAAATTCCCCATGACATATAATATAAGAAAATTGCTTGAACTACCCACTGGTGAGATTGTTGTAATATCAAAAGACCAATTCATTGTTTTCAAAAAAATGTAAACATTGCTAGAGAAACTATGTTATCCTGTCATAGTTACTATATTTACGGTTATTCAGTAACAAAATACAGTTTTCAATCAATGTACAATGAATTAATCAAAGTGCAAATGAAAGGAACCAGCGAGATTGCAAAGCTTGAAATTATGTTGCTGGTCCTTGATACAGTGTCGTAGCGTGGTCGGAATTATTAGGGGGCATGCAAAATTATTGGGGGCACACCTTATGTATTTCTTTGTTTTTTCAACAACAAAAATTTCCCCTTATGTTTCCTATTGTTTTTTTGTTCGTCTTCAAATGACTTTAACCTGTTGTATATATAGACATTTTAGATTTGGTATCAAATCACACGTTCTCTGTATATTCCAGGCAGGGTGTTTGGAGGGCCTGTCTCGCATGTGATAAAGCGACACAATTATAAAGTTGAATGGGTTAATTTGACAAATTTGTTCAATATTTATTTGTGTGATGAACTTGTTAAATTGATGTGTTTTCACTGTACTTTGAATCTACATGATGCAAAGTCCTTCTTCAAGCATAGCACAGCAATTATTAACTACTTAGCATTATAATGTCTAGTAAATTGATGAAGTATACATTTTGTTCCTTATTGGATAACTTTACTGCCAGTTCCATTGGAAATGACTCATCAAACAGATGTTAACTGGTGCCTGGTAGAGAGAACATTATACAGATGTTAAAGGGATAGTTGAGTTTTGGTATGAAGAGTACAGTTTTAGTCAAACTGAATTTTAGTAACCAAAACTTGCACCTTTACATAACAAACTATTAGTTTATTGCTCCATCATGCCCGAAAGGAATACAACAACTACAAATGACTAAGTAAAAAGCCTGTTATCATTCAAAAAGAGCTGTTAAAACTCAAGAGGGCGCTCTCTGAAAACGAATTGGTTCCAACCATTTTAAATAGAATATCGTGCATGTGATGTTCTGTTGAAATAGTGATAAGATATATAGAGAGATATTCAACAAATATTAAAAAACCTCTTTGGTACATTTTTTAAACATTACGTCCAAACCAAGTTAGCCCAAAACTGGTGGTAGAGAGAACATTATGCAGATGTTAACTGGTGGTAGAGAGAACAGTATACAGATGTTAATTGGTGGTGGAGAGAAACTCACGGAATGTTCCTCTCCAAGGGAACATTCCATGATGTTCCTGACAACAACATTAACATCTGCTATGTTATTTGACTTCGTCTAGTTATAATTAACATTTGATGTTCACAATTTATTCAGCTGAGATCAATCAAAATTGTGGCTTTCCGAAGTGATAAGGAAATCATTGTCAGTCATAAAACTACGCTGTACACAAGAAATTGCTGTCATAGATGTTCATGAAAAATCTCTCATATCGACCAATCGCCGCTCTGAGGGTTAACTTGGCCTATTATCGCTCTAGTATTCCCCTCTCCCGTGCGAAAAGTCTCAGCCCATGTTAGATTACATGGTAGCTTGCATTATCTTTTGTTAAATATAATGCATCTCTTTGCTCTCTTCAAGTGTTTGCTTTGGAAGCAAATTTGTAGTGTTAATCATCATGTTTTCAAAATAAAACAGTAGATCTACCACGTTTTTTTTTAAGTTTTTTTTTTTAACAATTTGCCTGAAATTGTAGTTGAATATAAAATGTATTGTACAGTGCATACTTGCTTGCAAATATATATACCACATTTATTTCATTGTTTGTTATATAATACTACAAATGTAAAAAATACTTGAACAGGAGAAAACGAACATTATAATTATATTTTACGAAAAATCATGAGCTCTCTTCCTGGTTCTTAATGTTCCTTTGGAAACATAGGCTACCACATTATGTTTGCCAATAAACGATTTTACAAGTTGTATTGTTTTGGCTCCGTTGTAGAGATAGTTGCAATCGATCATAATGTTGCAATTAATTGCAAGTCAGAAAACATGCACATTTGAACCAATCAGATTTGCGCAATAAGTCACATGATGTGATTTTACAATCGATTGCAACTCTTTCTGCAACGGGGCCCTTGCATCGCGCATTTTTTACGAATTACACTTGCATTTACAGGAAAAGGTAAATAATTTTCATGACAAAAAATAGTTTGATGTTGCAAGTTTGTTGTTTCCAATATGTATATCTCTATTTTTGTAAATTATTATAATTCATGCGTAATGTTTTGTTGGAAGCAAGAGTAAATTGAAATTGAAATTGAATGTGTTTCATTATCACAATATGCCTGGAATAAACTTCTCTTATCTCACTATTATCTTCTATACTTTTTTTGTGAACATAATTTTCCAGTATCATCTAATAACACAAAAACATAATCAATATGTATTACTATTTTGTACGCAAACTATGTGATTTGTTTATACATTAAGGTTTGTAACTCTATTTTGTACTTGCATGTAAATGCAAATATGGGATAAGGGATATAACTTGTACGAGTATATAGATACTCTGGTATTCTAACAAGTATGCAATGTATTTTGTTTTCATATTGCCAAAACATCAAGTTGTATCCCTGAGTTTCGAATCATAGTTGTAGGTAAACCAACAACTTACAAGCAAACATGCGATTCGACAAATATTGAATGCAAAATGTAACCTTACTAAATATAAAAATGAGCAAAGAAAATAGGGCTTCCCTGGGATTCGAACACGAGACCTCCGTATTGCTAGACCGGTGCTCTTACTGACTGAGCTAGAATGCTTCCGTGACGGTACGTGTTTTGTACGTGTCTCCCTGAAAACAATGGTGGTCAGACGCTATTATAAACATGACACACACCAAACGATAAATAAATCAGTTTAAAGGGATAGTTTAGTTTTTGTAGAGAGGGCGCTGCACATCACAATTTGTTTGTGAGGTAATTAAAAACTGAGTGTCGAATGTGAAAGAACATGCAATTTTAATGGCAGAATAAGCTTTATTTGGTCAAATCGGTCCAGAAACGGCTGAAATGTCAATAAATATATCTGATCCTATAATTTTTTTGGGCCCAAATAATTAGATGATTTTTTTTTTTATTATTAACAAAATACTTACACTTTTTCAAAAATGTTCAAAAGCAATTTTTAAATAGTTGTTGATGATCACTCTACCAAATCATTATTTCAATCAAACTTCTCAAGCATTATTTTGTATGGAAAATGATTGAAACCAATGCCTTTTTAGAGAGCGCCCTCTTATGTTTGAATGGCTTTTTTTGAATGATAACAGGCTTTTTACTTAGTCGTTTGTATTTGTGTATACCTTTCGAGCATGGTGGGGATATGATTATTAGTTTGTAATGTTGCTGTGCAGGTTTTGGTTACTAAAGTTAAGACTTACCAAAACTGCACTACCCCTTTAATATATGCGAGGGAATAGCGACCTGATGCAGCTAGTTGTATAAATTGTTTTTAAACATAGAGAAACTGACCAAATATATAAAATATAAATACAAATGTATCTGATATCCTTTTTTCCAAATTCGAGAAATGTCTATTTAATTTATCATACCAATAACTTATTCACCAGCACTAAGGGGGATCCTTTATTGTTTGTCCTGGAGATAATAATTATGCTCCTCGGAAAAGTTTTACGAGATAGACGGCGCAGACGGCGCTATACAAATGCTGGACAAGCAAGCAAGCAAGCAAGCAAATAAAGTGAGCCGGAATAGAGCTACCTAGGGAAGTCTTACCTGACGAAAGTTGCCTTGACTAAATTGATTAGATGGAATAAATAACCTATGTACATTGTATAAATGTGTTACTGGTATATTTGTAAGTGTATTTGTGTGTATGTGTATGTGTGTGTGTATGTGTGTGTGTGTGTGTGTGTGTGTGTGTGTGTGTGTGTGTGGATGTGTATGTGTGTGTGTGTGTGTGTGTGTGTGTGTGTGTATGTGTGTGAGTGTGTGTGTGCGTGTATGTGTGTGTGTGTATATGCGTACGTGTATGCTACAAACAAAAGCTGTATAGAGAAATTACCCCCCCCCCCCAAAAAAAAAAAAAAAAAAAAAAAGGCAATAATTCAATCTTCATTTATTTGTCCCTCTCATTTTTCTCTTTCTTTCTTCATCACCCCTGTAATCATGTTGTTGCACCAATTTTCTAATCATATGTTATCCACAAACAAACAAATCGTCATTTTAGTTTTATCACAAAATATAAATCGCCCTACCTAGACTAGTATGATCCGCGCTTTCCAATTGTTGTACCAAAGTTCAAATAAGAATAATGTTATTACCAGAGTGCAACAGAGGATGCGAAATGCTATTTATGAAGTACCGGTACGTACGTATTCATCACTTGGCCTTGATACATGCCAGCTGTGCATGGTAATGATTTTGTATACATGTACATAATACTAGCTGCAGGTTTGTTCTTGTGTTGTACAATACCAAGAACATTCTATATACTCTGTATACGTCTGCATTGGTGTGTTTGCGTTATACCCAACACAAATTGAGCGGAAGAACATCTGTAGAGACACACCCCTTCTGAAATTGTCCATATATTTTGGATCATTTGAAAATTGTAACATTACTTCAACGTTCAGACTATCACAAACAACTTGTAGCATTTGTTGACACGTGATTTGTAGGAAAACTGCGAACAATTAGAACACACTCGGAAGTTGTCTTAAATTTGTGCTTCGATACGCTGGAATAGGTAAGCTGGAATACTATGGTCCACAATTATGTATTATGTATTATTTTCAATTATGTATTCAGTTTCAGTTAGCTATATACCTGTTCTTCTGGTGAGACGTGCATAATATTCTATAATGATATCGTGTGATAATACTGTTCTTATAATTGACTGGAAGATTACCTTGTAATTTTTTTTCATTTCATATAAAACAAAAATTAAAACAAAATCAGCACTCATAACCTCTTCCTATCAATCTGTATATTTCCCATTTACAGAACCATGGCGAGTGCAGATGCTGTAGTCACCCAAAGTTTGGAATGTTGCCTATGCTACGAGATATTTACCCAACCAAAACTCTTAACATGTGGCCACACTTTCTGTAAGGAATGTTTGGTCCACCTCTACGAATGTCATCCCCAACAAAACCAGCTACATTGTCCGATTTGTCGTCAGATTACCAGTATCAACGATGGAGACATTTCTAAACTGCAAACTAACATTCTGATTAATTCTATGGTTGAGGATGTGAATTCCTCAATAAAAAGCTGCACCGTCTGTGACCCGGAAGCTAAATCTCCTGCGGTACAATACTGCGCACAGTGTGAGGAGTACATGTGTGACCCCTGCACAGTGGGTCATGGGAAGTTTAAGAAGACCGCTAAACACAATGTGGTCAGCATGGATGAAGTCAAGAGGGGAAAAGTCGAGGTGAAGCATTTCTGTACTAAGCATCCAAAGGAAGAGAAGCTGTATGTCTGTACATCGTGTACGGTGTCCATCTGCGTCAGTTGTCGGGTGATTGACCACAGCTATCCAGACCACAATATCAAAGGGGTGTCTGACTACAAGAAAATACTCCAGAAGCAAATCGAATCACTTCTAACCAAAGCTACACAAAACATTGCGACGATCGAGGCACACACAGAGCTAGTGAAGGAACAGAAAGCAGTCGTAGAGGTTGAACTTGATCAGAGGATAGCTGAGATTAACCAATCATATGAAGAAGAAGCGGGGCATCTCACAAGGCAACGCAATGATCTCATCGACAGATGCCAACAAGAAAAGGCTTCTCACATCGCACATCTTGAGAAGATCAAGGAATCTAATGACAAAACGCTGTCTTGCATTCGAAGTGCTTCTGAGCTGGTCGGCAATGGTATCAAGACAAATATACAAGGGGCGACACTGGGTGTTCACAACATGATTTGTTGTGATCTGGAGAAAATGTTAGATGAAAGTTATCCTGATTCCACACAGCCCAAATCCATAGCTGACCGTGCGAAGCAGTTTCAATTCATCAAGCGCACTACTCCCAACAGTATTGGTCAGCTGCGTACTGTGGTCCCACCGATTTGGAGGGCGCACTCTTTGTATTTATGGATTTATTTCATGTTATCCTTATGTTTTGCATTATTGTTGTTCAATTATTCGGGGGTAGGTGCTGAATATCACCTTGAGAAAGTGAGCACATTCCCGCTCTTACAAGCAAGCACATGGGATGCAATGCCTTTGCCAGATGGACGGGTGGCGGTTAGTTATTTGACTGGGTATGGACATGATGGGTATGGGATTGAGATGTTCGATGCTGATCGTGGTCTGACGGGAAGAGTGCTGAAGGGTGAGAGCGTAACAAGTGTTAATGTGTTGACTGATGGTCGCTACGTTATAGCCTTAGGTACTGATGGTGTCAAAATATACAGTCATGCGTGGGAGAGGCTAAATGTTCAGTTCAAGTACACACTCTCCCCTTATGGTTTTGGCGGCACATGTGTAGACAGCGATGACAATATCTATATCGGTCACAGTAATAACAAGAAGATTCTTGTATTTAGACCAGAAGGGGGTGAACCATTTCGGGTGATTCTTTGCCGTGATCCTAAGGAAATCTGGCACATGCATCACAGCAAAAGGCTGCTAGTGCGTGATTTGTCAACGTCAGTCAAGGTCATTGATGACATGGATGGGGAAGGCACCGTCCATCATCGCATCCAGGTGGACTGTCAGTCTACACGCGTTGCTGTCCTGAAGGATGATAGCATACTGATTGCATGCAGGAAGGCTAGACTGCTGAGTATTGAGCTCTACACGAAGGACCTGAAGAAAGTAAGAACAGTCCTCGGGGAATTCCACGTGGCAGATGATATAATAACATTGCTTGAACTACCCACTGGTAAGATTGTCTTAGTATCAGAAAACCAATTCATTGTTTTCAAAAAAATATAAACATTGCTAGAGAGATGTTATCCTGTCATAGCTACTATACTTACGTTTTATTCAGTAACAAAATAAAGTTATCAATCAATGAACATTTAATTAATCAACATGCAAATGAAAAGAACCAGCGAGATTGCAAAGCATGTAATTATGTTGCTGGTCCCTGATGCAGTGTCGTAGCGTGGTCGGAATGTTTAGGGGGCACGCAAAATTATTGGGGGCACACCTTATGTATTTCTTTGTTTTTTCAACAACAAAAATTTCCCCTTATGTTTCGTTTTGTTGTTCTTCTTCAAATTACTTTAACCTGTTGTATATATAGACCTTTTAGATTTGGTATCAAATCACACGTTCTCTGTATATTCCAGGCAGGGTGTTTGGAGGGCCTGTCTCGCATGGGATAAAGCAAAACAATATAAAGTTGAATGGGTTAATTTGACAAATTTGCTCAATATTTATTTGTGTGATGAACTTGTTAAATTGATGTGTTTTCACTGTACTTTGAATCTACATGATGCAAAGTCCTTCTTCAAAGCATAGCACAGCAATTATTAACTACTTAGCATTATAATGTCTAGTAAATTGATGAAGTATACATTTTGTTCCTTATTGGATAACTTTACTGCCAGTTCCATTGGAAATGACTCATCATACAGATGTTAACTGGTGCCTGGTAGAGAGAACATTATACAGATGTTAAAGGGATAGTTGAGTTTTGGTATGAAGAGTACAGTTTTAGTCAAACTGAATTTTAGTAACCAAAACTTGCACCTTTACATAACAAACTATTATTTTTTTGCTCCATCATGCCCGAAAGGAATACAACAACTACAAATGACTAAGTAAAAAGCCTGTTATCATTCAAAAAGAGCTGTTAAAACTCAAGAGGGCGCTCTCTGAAAACGAATTGGTTACAACCATTTTAAATAGAATATCGTGCATGTGATGTTCTGTTGAAATAGTGATAAGATATATAGAGAGATATTCAACAAATATTTAAAAACCTCTTTGGTACATTTTTTAAACATTACGTCCAAACCAAGTTAGCCCAAAACTGGTGGTAGAGAGAACATTATGCAGATGTTAACTGGTGGTAGAGAGAACAGTATACAGATGTTAATTGGTGGTGGAGAGAAACTCACGGAATGTTCCTCTCCAAGGGAACATTCCATGATGTTCCTGACAACAAAATTAACATCTGCTATGTTATTTGACTTCGTCTAGTTATAATTAACATTTGATGTTCACAATTTATTCAGCTGAGATCAATCAAAATTGTGGCTTTCCGAAGTGATAAGGAAATCATTGTCAGTCATAAAACTACGCTGTACACAAGAAATTGCTGTCATAGATGTTCATGAAAAATCTCTCATATCGACCAATCGCCGCTCTGAGGGTTAACTTGGCCTATTATCGCTCTAGTATTCCCCTTTCCCGTGCGAAAAGTCTCAGCCCATGTTAGATTACATGGTAGCTTGCATTATCTTTTGTTAAATATAATGCATCTCTTTGCTCTCTTCAAGTGCTTGCTTTGGAAGCAAATTTGTAGTGTTAATCATCATGTTTTTAAAAAAAAATCAGTAAATCTACCACGTTTTCTTTTTATTTTGTTGACCAATTTGCCTGAAATTCTAGTTGAATGTAAAATGTATTGTACAGTGCATACTTGCTTGCAAATATACCACATTTATTTCATTGTTTGTTATATAATACTACAAATGTTAAAAATACTTGAACAGGAGAAAACAAACATAAATATATTTTACGAAATGAGCTCTCTTCCTGGTTCTTAAAGGGAGAGATCCACTTTTGCAAGCCAAAATTCAAAAGTTGCGAGGTTATTGTCTTATATGAAAGGAAATGTCATTTAATAGCATGCCTGAAAAAATTAGGGCTTGAAATCTCTTTTTCGTGGAGTTATAGACCTAAAACTGAATAAACTGAGGGACGTCGGTTAATTAGGTACATACGTATTTTCGGCCGGTGAGTAAGTTTGTACATAGATTTCACGGAGTGCCAGATCGGTATGCATGACCCCTACGTGACCCGCGCTACCTACGTGACTCGCGCATAAGTACTAATGTGTGAGCGTTTACCAAGCAAAATACCCAAACATCGCTTAAACTGACTACATGTAATTATATATTCTTTCTTTTTGAGATCTTTTTCCGTGACATACGTTAACAAATGTCGGCTTCACAATACCTTTACGAGAATTAGTACTATATTGTTGTAATATTATGCTAAATCAGTTTATTGACCGATATATAGTTTAAATGGAGGGACGCATTCGTTTTTCATTCGTAGAATCCAAATTAGAGGGCTGTTCGCTCTGATTTTTTGTTTGCGTGTTACATTGATCGCCATCCGTCAACTGAAAGCTGCTGTTCAGACGTTTTGTAAAAGTGGACCTGTCCCTTTAATGTGCCTTTGAAAACATTATGTTTGCCAATAAACGATTTTACAAGTTGTATTGTTTTGGCTCCGTTGTAGAAATAGTTGCAATCGATCATAATCACCCTGATAATGTTGCAATTAATTGCAAGTCAGAAAACATGCACTTTTGCGCAATTGGTCTTATGATGTGATTTTACAATCGATTGCAACTCTTTCTGCAACGGGGCCCTTGCATCACCCTTTCTACTAATTACACTTGCATTTACAGGAAAGGGTAAATATTTCATGACAAAAAATAGTTTGATGCTACAAGTTTGTTGTTTCCAATATGAATATCTCTATTTTTGTAAATTATTATAATTCATGCGTAATGTTTTGTTGGAAGTAAGAGTAAATTGAAATTGAAATTGAATGTGTTTCATTATCATAATATGCCTGGAATAAACCTCTCTTATCTCACTATTATCTTCTATAATTTGTTGTGAACATAATTTTCCAGTATCATCTAATAACACAAAAACATAATCAATATGTATTACTATTTTGTACGCAAACTTTATGAATATGTTTATGCATTAAAGTTTATATCTCTATTTTGTACTTGCATGTAAATGCAAATATTGCATAAGGGATATAACTTGTACGAGTAGATACTCTGGGATTCTAACAAGTATAAAATGTATTTTGTTTTCATATTGCCAAAACATCAAGTTGTATCCCTGATTTCGAATCATAGTTGTAGGTAAACCAACAACTTACAAGCAAACAAGCGATTATACAAATATTGAATGCAAATTGTAACCTTACGTAAGATAAAAATGAGCAAAGAAAATAGGGCTTCCCTGGGATTCGAACACGAGACCTCCGTATTGCTAGACAGGTGCTCTTACTGGCTGAGCTAGAATGATTCCGTGACGGTACGTGTTTTGTACGTGTCTCCCTAAAAACAATGGTAGTCAGACGCTATTATAAACATGACACACACCAAAAGGTAAATAAATTAGTTTAGTATGTGCGAGGGAATAGCGACCTGATGCAGCTAGTTTTATTAATTGTTTTTAAACATAGGGAAACTGACCAGAAATATAAAATATAAATACAAATGTATCTGATATCCTTTGTTCTAAATTCGAGAAATTTCTATTTAATTTATCATATCAATAACTTATTCACCAGCAGGATCTCTTATTGTTTGTCCTGGAGAGAATTAATTATGCGCCTCGGAATGGTTTTACGAGATAGACGGCGCTATACAAATGTTGGACAAGCAAGCAAGCAAGCAAATAAAGTGAGCCGAAATAGGGCTACCCTGGGCCCTGGGAAGTCTTACCCATCGAAAGTTGCCTTGACTAAATTGATTAGATGGAATAAATAACCTATGTACATTGTATACATGTTTTACTGGTATATTTGTAAGTGTATTTGTGTGAATGTGTAAGTGTGTGTGTGTGTGTGTGCGTGTGTGTGCGTGCGTATGTGCATGTGTGTGTGTGTTCACCCCGGCATTCTTGTGGGGTCTCGTGTGGGTACAATTATATACTTGTGGGGTATTTTTTCCTTGTGGGGAATTAATCATAGACCCCACTAAGGAATAGCCTTAAATCGGCGTATTTAGCTTCAAAGAGTTATGTGACAAAATCTTGTGACTGTGCCCCATAAGTGATACTTGAGGATTTTTTTTTTTCTAGACACACCCCTACCCTCCCATGCACTCAGAAGGTTGCCTTTTTTCGTTGCAAAGATTTTGTGGAAAAAAACAGTTTGTAGTAGCACTCCTTCAGCCTGTAGTAGCACAAGTACCCCCACAAGTCGGGTGCCCACAAGTATGCCCGGGTAAGTATTTGTGTGTGTGTGTGTGTGTGTGTGTGTGTGCGTGTGTGTATGTGTGTGTGTGTGTGTGTGTGTATGTGTGTATATGTGCGTACGTGCATGCTTCAAACATGCATTTAAAAATATGTGCGTACGTGCATGCTTCAAACATGCTTTTAAAAAAAAAGTGTGTATGTGCGTACATTTAAAACAAAAAAAGTGTGTGTGTGTGTGTGTGTGTGTTTGTGTGTGTGTGTGTGTGTATGTGTGTATATGTGCGTACGTCATGCTTCAAACAAAAGCTGTATAAAGAAATTCCCTTCCCCCCCCCCCAAACAAAATAATAGTAATAAATAAAAAAGTAAATAAATACAAATAAAATAAAAAATGAAATAAATAAATGAATATTTTTTAAAATAAAAATGCAATAATTCAATCTAAATTAATTTGTCCCTCTCATTTTTCTGTGTCTTTCTTTATCACCCCTGTATTGCTGTAAACATGTTGCACCAATTTTCTAATCAGATATGTTATCTACAGACAAATAAATCGTCAGTTTTGTTTTATCACAAAATATATATCGCCCTACCTATACATTTATGATCCACGCTTTCGAATTGTTGTACCAAAGTTCAATAAAAAATAATGTATTTGCCAACGTGCAACATAAGATAAGAAATGCTATTTATGGAGTACGTATTCCTCATTTGGCCTTGATACATGCATTCTGTGCATGGTAATGATTGTTTTTATGTACATAATACTAGCTGCAGGTTTGTTCTTGTGTTGTACAATATCAAGAACATTCTACATACTCTGTCTACGTCTACATTGGTGTGTTTGCGTTATACCCAACACAAATTGTGCGGAAGCACATCTGTAGAAACACAACCCTTCTGAAACTGTCCATATATTTTGGATCATTTGCAAGTTGTAACATTACTTCAACGTTCAGACTATCACAAACAACTTGTAGCATTTGTTGACACGTGATTTGCAGGAAGACGGCAAACAATTAGAACCACACTCGGAAGTTGTCTTAAATTTGTGCTTCGATACGCTGGAATAGGTAAGCTGGAATACTATGGACCACAATTATGTTATATGTATTATTTTCAATTATGTATTCAGTTTCAGTTAGCTATATACCTGTTCTTCTGGTGAGACGTGCATAATAATCTATAATGATATCGTGTGATAATACTGTTCTTATAATTGACTGGAAGATTACCTTGTAATGTTTTTTCATTTTATATAAAACAAAAATTAAAACAAAATCAGCACTCATAACCTCTTCCTATCAATCTGTATATTTCCCATTTACAGAACCATGGCGAGTGCAGATGCTGTAGTCACCCAAAGTTTGGAATGTTGTCTATGCTACGAGCTATTTACCCAACCAAAACTCTTAACATGTGGCCACACTTTCTGTAAGGAATGTTTGGTCCACCTCTACGAATGTCATCCCCAACAAAACCAGCTACATTGTCCTATGTGTCGTCAGATTACCAGTATCAACGATGGAGACATTTCTAAACTGCAAACTAACATTCTGATTAATTCTATGGTTGAGGATGTGAATTCCTCAATAAAAAGCTGCACCGTCTGTGACCCGGAAGCTAAATCTCCTGCGGTGCAATACTGCGCACAGTGTGAGGAGTACATGTGTGACCCCTGCACAGTGGCTCATGGGAAGTTTAAGAAGACCGCTAAACACAATGTGGTCAGCATGGATGAAGTCAAGAGGGGAAAAGTCGAGGTGAAGCATTTCTGTACTAACCATCCAAAGGAAGAGAAGCTGTATGTCTGTACATCGTGTACGGTGTCCATCTGCGTCAGTTGTCGGGTGATTGACCACAGCTATCCAGACCACAATATCGAAGGGGTGTCTGACTACAAGAAAACACTCCAGAAGCAAATCAAATCACTTCTAACCAAAGCTGCACAAAACATTGCGACGATCGAGGCACACACAGAGATAGTGAAGGAACAGAAAGCAGTCGTAGAGGTTGAACTTGATCAGAGGATAGCTGAGATTAACCAATCATATGAAGAAGAAGCGGGGCATCTCACAAGGCAACGCAATGATCTCATCGACAGATGCAAACAAGAAAAGGCTTCTCACATCGCACATCTTGATAAGATCAAGGAATCTAATGACAAAACGCTGTCTTCCATTCGAAGTGCTTCTGAGCTAGTCGGCAATGGTATCAAGACAAAGCTACAAGGGGAGACACTAGGTGTTCACAACATGATGTGTTGTGATCTGGAGAAAATGTTACATGAAAGTTATCCTGATTCCAAGCAGCCCAAAACCATAGCTGACCGTGCGAAGCAGTTTAAATTCATCAAGCGCACTACTCCCGACAGTCTTGGTCAGCTGTGTACTGTGGTCCCATCGATCTGGAGGGCACACTCTTTGTATTTCTGGATTTCTTTTATTGTGTTACCCATATTCTTTGCATTAATTTTGTTCAATTATTCGGGGGTAGGTGCTGAATATCAGCTTGAGAAAGTGAGCACATTCCCACTCTTACATGGAAGCTCATGGGATGCAATGCCTTTGCCGGATGGACGGGTGGCGGTTAGTTATTTGAATTGCGGACATGATGGGTATGGGATTGAGATGTTCACTGCTGATGGGCCGAATGGAACCTTGCTGAGGGGTGAGTGTGTAATCAGTGTTTCTGTCTTGTCTGATGGTCGCTACGTGGTTATGTGTTATACTGACAATGTAATAATACATGTTTATACACATGCATGGGAGAGGCTTAATGTTCAGTTCAAGTACTCACTCTCCGCTGTAAGTTTTGGCGGCATATGTGTAGACAGCGATGACAATATCTATATCGGTGACCGTTATAACGAGAAAATTCTTGTATTTAGACCAGAAGGGGGTGAACCATTTCGGGAGATTCTTTGCCATAATCCTATAGAAATCTGGCACATGCATCACAGCAAAAGGCTGCTAGTGTGTGATTGGTCAAGGTCAGTCAAGGTCATTGATGACATGGATGTGGAAGGCACCGTCCATCATCGCATCCAGGTGGACTGTCAGTCTACTGGCGTTGCTGTCCTGAAGGATGATAGCATACTGATTGCATGCTGGAAGGCTGGACTGATGAGTATTGAGCAGTACACGAAGGACCTGAAGAAAGTCAGAACAGTCCTCGGGAAATTTTCCATGACAGATGATATAAGAAAATTGCTTGAACTACCCACTGGTGAGATTGTCGTAGTATCAGGAACCCAATTCATTGTTTTCAAAAAAATATAAACATTGCTAGAGAGATGTTATCCTGTCATAGCTACTATACTTACGTTTTATTCAGTAACAAAATAAAGTTATCAATCAATGTACATTGAATTAATCAACATGCAAATGAAAAGAACCAGCGAGATTGCAAAGCTTGTAATTATGTTGCTGGTCCCTGATAAAGTGTCTTAGCGTGGTCGGAATGATTAGGGGGCACGCAAAATTATTGGGGGCACACCTCATGTATTTTTTTTTTTTTTTCAACAACAAAAATGTCCCCTTATGTTTCCCATTGTTTGTTTGTTCTTCTTCAAATGACTTTAACCTGTTATACATATAGACCTTTTAGATTTGGTATCAAATCACACGTTCTCTGTTTATTCCAGCCAGGGTGTTTGGAGGGCCTGTCTCACATGGGATCAAGCAACACAATATCAAGTTGAATGGGTTAATTTGCCAAATTTGCTCAATATTTATTTGTGTGATGAACTTGTTAAATTGATGTGTTTTCACTGTACTTTGAATCTACATGATGCAAAGTCCTTCTTCAAAGCATAGCACAGCAATTATTAACTACTTAGCATTATAATGTCTAGTAAATTGATGAAGTATACATTTTGTTCCTTATTGGATAACTTTACTGCCAGTTCCATTGGAAATGACTCATCATACAGATGTTAACCGGTGCCTGGTAGAGAGAACATTATACAGATGTTAAAGGGATAGTTGAGTTTTGGTATGAAGAGTACAGTTTTAGTCAAACTGAAATTTAGTAACCAAAACTTGCACCTTTACATAACAAACTATTAGTTTTTTGCTCCATCATGCCCGAAAGGAATACAACAACTACAAATGACTAAGTAAAAAGCCTGTTATCATTCAAAAAGACCTGTTAAAACTCAAGAGGGCGCTCTCTGAAAACGAATTGGTTACAACCATTTTAAATAGAATATCGTGCATGTGATGTTCTGTTGAAATAGTGATAAGATATATAGAGAGATATTCAACAAATATTTTAAAACCTCTTTGGTACATTTTTTAAACATTTCGTCCAAACCAAGTTAGCCTAAAACTGATGGTAGAGAGAACATTATGCAGATGTTAATTGGTGGTGGAGAGAAACTCACGGAATGTTCCTCTCCATGGGGCCCAAATAATTAGATGATTTGTTTTTTTATTATTAAAAAAATGCTTACACTTTTTCAAAAATGTTCAAAAGCAATTTTTAAATAGTTGTTGATGACCACTCTACCAAATCATTATTTCAATCAAACTTCACAAGCATTATTTTGTATGGAAAATGATAATTTGAAACCAATGCCTTTTTAGAGAGCGCCCTCTTATGTTTGAATGGCTCTTTTTGAATGATAACAGGCTTTTTACTTAGTCGTTGGTATTTGTGTATACCTTTCGAGCATGGTGGGGATATGATTATTAGTTTGTATTGTTACTGTGCAGGTTTTGGTTACTAAAGTTAAGACTTACCAAAACTGCACTACCCCTTTAATATATGCGAGGGAATAGCGACCTGATGCAGCTAGTTGTATAAATTGTTTTTAAACATAGGGAAACTGACCAGAAATATAAAATATAAATACAAATGTATCTGATATCCTTTGTTGTTCTAAATTCAAGAAATTTCTATTTAATTTATCATACCAATAACTTATTCACCAGCACTAAGGGGGATCCTTTATTGACTTACAGCTTGATTCTTGTGTACCTGTCGGTAGAAAAGATGGACTGTGGTCTCTGTCTGATATTTTCACTGTAACTGGGTTGTAAAGAAGAGAAGGGAATGGCCAATGAAATCAGCATATATATATATGCTTATACCCATATCGGTTCATATTGCGATCTGTATATGACCTATAGATACCAATGCTGACATTCTAGTTACATTAAAACTGATAACATAGAAAAATGCAGGGGCTCCTGGAAAACGGTGCCAGATCACTGATGTTTAAAAAGACAAATTAAATAAATAATAAAATGTGAAGTCTAACATGTCTGTGTTACAAATTGTTGATAATATTACTTCTTATACTTCTTTTAAACATTCAAATTGTTACATCTGACTCATGTGTTTACACAATACTGTCTGATGATGGAATACAACTTTATGCAGGAATACAAAATAAAAAACAAAATTGTTATTTAAAGATATACTGTACTTAAAAGCGTTCGTAATTCGTTGATATACATGTAAAGCCTATCAAAATATGTGTTGGCCTATCTAACTTAGGGGCGATTTTAGGGCTCCACAATAACTCATTTTCAAATATGTTGTTTTATAAGATGAGAGTCAATATAGGGCCTACATTTTCGAGCCTAGCAGAATCTTCTTCAGAGGCTAAATGACCAATACATAAGATGATGACGTCATAATGTAGTGAAACGGAGCACTCCTATTGGTTGGTTACCTATTATACATTAACCAGAATCAAATTCAAATTTTCTTGGATGAATTTCATGTTTGCAATGTCACCTTGAGAGAGTCAATTAGTTTTGTTTTTGTATTTGCCTTAAATTGTGCTGTGTAAGAAAGAATTAATAAACTACTTAGAATTAATTATTTAGATGGAAGTTGTATCAAATCTGTCTTTTTTTTTTTTTTTTGGCTGGCATGTTGGATTATGTCTGTGTATGATGTTTCCAAATAATATCTAACAAAATACACTGGACACCACTCAAATACACACACACACACACGCACACACACATGCACACACACACGCACATCACCATACTTTCTAAGGAAATTTAAATATGAGTTTAACATTATATTATACATTTTTGACACAGAAATAAGACGATCTGAGCAACATGTTGATGCGTGTACAGTGTATACAAATTGTGTAAAATGGTTATGTTTGTGTAAAATTTGTTACTTGTCCCCTGATTATTTTATGAAATAAAGTTCCTCGGCTGAGGCAAAACAAAATTAAAATAATTCTAAGGAAAACCATTGCTAGTTTTTTGCAATAATAAAATTAAGCATAAAGCTCATTGTTTGACATTCAAGGACCATATTACCTTCTGACGTCCACTCGGAGAATTTGGGGAAACTGTTTGGTACTTTCTATGAGATCATTGTTTAGTGATTTTTTAAATTCCATAATTTACCTGTAATTTGGCTTAAAATTATAAAATACATCGCTGTGATTTGTTAGTGTTGCTTCGCTATTGCAAGACATTGAATAAAAGAACAGTTCAAATTTGATGTGAAATTGGAAGGGTGCATTTTAATTTCATCAAGTTAATACAAAATCAACTAACAAAAATGACAAAGGCAAGGAAAGGAGCAGTCCAATAAAAATAAAATACATAATTAAACACGGTGAACTAAAATAGTGTGATTTTAAAACGTTGCGCGTCATATAACATACCAGGGGGGCATTTCGCAAAGAAAGTTGGACTTCAAAAATATGGAAAGCTATTACTTTTTTGTAAAATTAAAACAAGTTTTTAAACAGGCCCACAATTTTGATAAAAAATCATTCACATTTTATTTTATCATAGTTATTGATGTGAAATTTTGTGGTAAGTTTCAAATATTCGTATTTTGGGCCTTTTGAATATGTTTGATTCCGAAGCTACAAATGGCTTTCCATAATTTTTAAGTCTAACTTAGAGTTAAGTTTGACTTGGGATCTTTGTGAAACACCCCCAGTTGTTGTAAGTTGTCCAAATTTATGAACGTTTTATGAGAAAAGCTCTAATCCAATATACAAGAATCTATGTCAGGCAAGCTTTAGTGGTCGCTAGTACCTCTGTTCCGACGGGAATTGAAAAAAATCATTAAATACATTACGAAAGTAACCTAATATTGTACGATACCGAAATATGCTTTTCATCTGGCAAGTCTTAGTCTTAAGACATATCTCTTTGTTAATACATGTCCACCGTTTTTACACTTCATATTCATAAACTATTTTTTATTTCAAATACAAATATTGTAAACATTATGAGCAAAGTAAAACAAAAACAGTTGAACCAACTTGTCGCAAACACACATAATGTTGACACAACACTAATAACAACGTTGTATAATACAGATAAAACCAGTATTAACTTTTTGTCTTTTATCATGGAGACTGCACATACTTTTTTTTTTTTTAACGCCAAAATCATTCTTTATAAGTAAAATTAGCCGCGAGCTCTCTGACTAAGCAGCTATTTCCTCTAGGCGTGAACTGACAAGTAGTAATACACATCAACATATAACTCAAAACAACTCTGTTTGATCATTGGTAAAGCGATACATTTTCACAAAACGATAAAGAGGAATGTGTCCATAGGATAATGGTCTTTGGTATGACCTGGCAAGCGTTCAAATCCAAAGCGTCCTATTTTCGAGGCAGTCATTACCTCTACGTCGCCGTGAACATGGTGAACAGTTGAAATATAATGTCAACCACAATCCCAAGAAATGAAATTATGCAGATTTTCCCGGATGATCGAACAAAATGAGAAACCATTTCTAATTGATAGCTATAGTGAACACTACTTGTCTGATTTCAGTTTGCGGGAACCGACAAGCGGTAACGACATTGAGATAGTTCCCAACGTACGTAATGGCGCAAGAACACGACAAAGGAACGCGTTTCACGATTCCTGGGTCCCATATCTTCCTTGCCGACTCAATCAAATGGGAAAATAATTTATTATTGATATCTAGTGAAACCGAATTTAAAATTGCGGGAACCAACTAGCATTGACGCCATTAAGATTGTTCCCGATCTATAGACGCACGCGTTAAGATTGAAGACGGATGACGCGAGACCAAGATGATGAGTTTCCCGATTCCCGGGTCCCATGAATTCCTCGCTAATGAAATCGAATAAGAAATGAGTTCTAATCCATGTTTAGTGAACGCGATTTGCCTAATTTCAGCTTGCGGGAACCGACTTGCAGTGATATCATTGAGATAGTTCCCGATCAATAGACGCACTCGTTGGATTTTAAGACGGGTGACGCGAGACCGAGATTAACATGATGAAAGCATTTCCCGACTTCTTGGTCCCAGATATTCCTTGCTATAAATCGAATTGGAAATCGTTTCTATTCGTTATCTTGTTAAAAAACGATTTGCCTGATTTCAACTTGATGGAACCGAATTGTAGTGACGATATTGCGTTTGATTTTAAAGACGGCTGACGCGAGACCGAGACGAACATGATCTGATGATAAAAGCATTTCCCGACTCCTGGGTCCCATATATTTCTTGCTAATCAAATCGAATTGAAAATCGTTTCTATTTGTTATCTTGTGAAAACGATTTGTCTGATTTCAACTTCCGGGAACCGACTAGCCGTGACGTCATTAAGATAGTTCCCGATGCACGCGTTAGATTTGAATACGGAAGACGCGAGACCGCGGTGAATACGTTTCCCGATTCCTGGGTCCCAGATATTCCTGGACTGCCTCTTGTTGCGAACGCTGTGGTGTGTCTTGGGCTTCGGATTTTTGTCCTTCGGTAAGTCCCTCGTCGTAAACCAGTCGTTGATCTTCACGCCCATGATACCCGCTTCCGACGGCGTCAGCTCGTCGCTTTCGCTCTCAGCAACGGGCACTTTGGAGCCCTCCTTGTTCGCGACCGCCTTTGACCGCGTTGCTGCAGCGTCGCGAGTTTTCCGCGATTGTTGAGCGACTCCGTTGCGTTCGACAAGTCGTGGCATCACATCAGCTGGTGCCTGTTTCCCAAGCCACCGCGTTTGAACAGCATCTAGATCGCTTTTCGCTCGGTCATCGCGCGTCATCCGCGCATTACGCACAAAGACCAAGTTACGCGCGTGTTCGCCGTCCCGCGAGAATAATGAAACTTTTGACGTCCTTATTTCAGGCAGAACTTCTCCTTTGGATCTTTGGATGTGTGCGATGGTCTTACTTTTCTCTACAGGTCCCACTGCTTTCTCCAGTGGAGGGACTAATGGGAAGTTGAAATTGGTTTTCGGTGCCATGGAACGGCTCGACATATCAGGGCAGAAGCTACCGGAAGTAAAAACGCGCGATAACCCCGAGGCGCCCACGGAACCGAAACACTTTGGATGCGCGTTCTCCGCAATGATTTCCTTTCGGAGCTTGCGGCACAACACCATGGATTCAAACTCATGATTCCAAGTCGGAAGCAGACCGCCCAGCTCGCCCGATGATGGCGCACCACCGTTGAGACCGAGGTTGGTCAACGGATTGACCTCGATGCGGGGGAGAAAGAAACCCGTGCTATCCTCCTCTTCTTCCTCCCCGTCCAGGATGATGCTCTCCGCGTAACCATTGCTTCCCATTTTCTGCCCGTTACCCTCGACGTTTGCATCTCCAAGAACCAACTGATCGACGGACGGAAGTACGATATTGCCCTTGTTGTCCTGATGACTCTCCGAGGGTGTCTGGACATCAGCATCCTCCCTCAGAGCAGCTTTCTCTTGTTCATCGTCTCCAGCATCCGCATAGTTTTCGACTTCCGGAAGTTTCAGTGTGATAGAACGCGGGGAATCAACATCCGGTTCTCGTGACATCCTACCGTCATCAACGTTTCCATTAGTTTCTTCCGGAGAACTCTTGTTCGGGTCTTGTATGGCTGAATTACTGTCAGCCATCGTACCAACTCTTCAATCGTCAGTTACAATCCTTGCACAATTTTAGAGGCATGTTGTTTTTCTTTTCTTTTTATTGGAACGTTGACATTTCATGTGATAATATACGTTGTTAAGTCAAAAATCATATAGAAAACCAATTTATTAGTCAGCAGTTATTTCTGCATGGTGATTGTTATTTAGTCCTGATCGGTGACCGTTAAAATTTCTCACAAATATGTCAGTGAGTCATGTTTTCCCTTTCATCTTATCGAGACATCGATACTTCCAAATGTACGAATTTGAGTGTGTCACTGGTATATTCCTTGCCAGAACTGTAGACACTTCGCGAACATTAAATGCTGCGGTGTGTAATGATCGTTATGATCGTTGGAACATGTTCGGTGAAGAGTAAATCACGTTCCTCGTCAAATCACATCTCTCAACTTCGATCATGCACCTCAGCATGCTCAGCGAGCTCGAATCCGCGTGTATATCTGCCGATCAGTGCTGGCAGCAGTTATCTGTAAATATATAAGAGAAGGAAATATAACAAAACAGTAATTATGATAAGCAATATGATAATAACGTCATGAATAAGGAGGAGACGTAGTTACAAGATTTAAGATTCGTTTTATTCCGCCCCCCTTTCAAGCGGAAATTAATTTGGCAAGTTGCTCACGATGCATAAATACATACAGGTTTTAAAAAACACATCTAACAAGTATAGAGCAACAAAATATTACATAGTATAGCTTATATCGGGGCAGAAGGTACCGTTATGCGTTGTTAGTCCATGAACTAGTCCACGTCCACGTATAATCCAATTATGTCAATACTAGCTGTTGCGTTGTAATTTAGGTGATGTGTTGTATGGGTCACTCGATGTCACTTACGGGCTAGACGCCTCTAGACGGATCGATTTCCATTCGAACATAGCAC
Organism: Echinarachnius parma; assembly: GCA_037951105.1. Classification (NCBI taxonomy): domain Eukaryota; kingdom Metazoa; phylum Echinodermata; class Echinoidea; order Clypeasteroida; family Echinarachniidae; genus Echinarachnius; species Echinarachnius parma. Next base: position 33,293 of record JBAMJV010000380.1, read on the forward strand.
GTTCACCGTCAGCACGGGTCATACATACAGGATTATAACACAATAAACAAAACAAACATTGCACGCATGGCGGGCACATTATAGCGTCGTGTGTGCCATGGCAACGAGACCTTGGTTCTTCTGATACGTGACTCATGTGCAGTCAAACGTTACAAGTTAATGGCGAAGTCTGACTGAAGTCAGTTTGCATCAACCTTCCAGTAGTCTAGCTGACCACCCCCCCCCCCCCCCCTACCCACCCCCATCCCTATAATAATAATACATGTAATATGACGAATTTTATATAGCGCCCCAATCAAACAAGCCTCTAATCGCTTTAGAAAAGGAAATTAGAGTATACGAAGTAAAGGAATAGAGAGTGGTTGAGCTATGCATGACTGATAATGTTGTTCGAAGAGATGATGGGCGTAGGGGGGCTAGGGTTGGCATGAAATGAAAATGAAAAAGTCCCCGCCTCTTCTTTGATGGCCGAAAATTAAATGTTTTTTTTATTCTTTTGCCCGAAAATAACGTTATATATTGTATTGGCCTAAAATGATATGACTTTGCCCATAACATTCAGAGTATGTCCGTATATTACATTATTGTGCCCGAATATGACATTTTTTGCCCAAATATGACCGAGCACAATGGTACCTTCTGCCTTCTACAAAATGTTCTAGCCAGGCGCTCGGCTTTTATAGAATGGAGAAGGGAAAGTTAATCAAACGAGTAACCAGAGGACTGGACCCCTTCAGTACATTTAGTAGAAGTGTGGCCTAGGGCTAATGAATCGGAGATAGGCGCCGCCTTATGTACCAAAATTGGCACGGGAAGGACTTTAACTTGCTATAAATTGTTATATTGCTGGATACAAATTATTTTGACCATAATGACAAACGCATCATACTAATTATTTAAAAATAATCTTAGAAAGTTTTTTGCAAAAGTTTGTTTCTGAACAAAATTGAATTATTAGCAGAGTCTCAACAATTGTGGACCTGACCTGGTCTCGGTCTTGACAATTTTGAAGGTACTTGGTCTCGGCTTCAAAATTGCTCGACGACTACCCCCACCCCCCCCCCCCCCACCCCCGCTGACAGAATTTTTTTTCTGAAGAAAACCCCCCCCCCCCCCTTAAAAAAAAATGCTGGGTACGCCACTGGAGTCAAATAGTTAACGGAGAAAATATTATCAGGGATCATGTTTTAGGCTTACATGAAATCGTGAATCTTTACCACGTGAACAGAATATCTTGAAAAGACCCCGGGGTGTCACTGCATTATTGGCAACGTATATTATACGCATGATCGTTCACAAATTTTTGCGAAAAGGCGAGTAAATTTGTGTACATTTTTGTAAAAAAGTGTTCGCAAAAAACAATCGCGGAAAAGGAAAAAAAAAGGTATATTTTCATGACTTTGTTCGCGGAGATGATTAAAAAAAAGGATACACATCTTATAGAAATGTTCGCAAAATATGAAAATATGGTTACCGTTTCGTGAAGGGCCACAGATTATATTTTATCTGTGTATACCTGAAGTCTTAAAAAAAGGAGTATTTTGGTTCATGTGCACTCGAAATGCAAAAAATTAGGGGTATTTTTGGATGCCAATTTGTACCCGTTTTTGTTTATAAAAAGTGGTTTATAATTTGCTGAAAATATACTCGAAACGTCACAAATAGGGTGTAATTTTGTAATCTCGCGAACGACCATGTCTCACACCTTTGAACATGAAGGGACACCGCCGGGGGAAATATGATTATGAACTAATCAAATGAAAATAAAGCCACCACACGAGCATGACGAGGGAGAGATGAGCAAATTGTCAATTTATTATTAAACATCACGGAATTGGAACAATAAGTCAATGAGTTACCACCATGCAGTTTACAATAACGATATAATGATTGTGAGTTTCGCAGGCGCTACATTATGTTTATCATGCCAAGCAAGAAGTTGCTTCGATTTAATAGGTCCCAAACAAAGGATGCTCATCCCCCAGCTAGCGTATAACCCTGAGGACACACAACAATCGATCAATTTATTATCCTTCTCAACAAGGAAAACCCCAGTCTGTTATCGATACTTAGGTCATTGTGTGATTTGTATAGGGGGTATTATGTGCATACGAAATGGGTTTCGAAAAAGCAGAAAGCCCCACCCCCCCCCCCCCCCCATATCATTTGGAAGAAACAATCACTTTTCTTCCTACAACAACCCATTTTAGGGCCGAAATCAACCCATTTGGGCCAAAATTGGGTTAATTCAACTCATCGTTGTTGGAGCCAGGAAATATGTTATTCAGACAAACGATATTGTTAGCAGTCAGCAGGGTCCAAAGGCAAAACCAGAGCTCATCATGCCAATATGGGGGAACTAATGATGGGGAGGGGGGGGGGGGGGGGAGGGGGAGGTTGGTGAGTGGAGCCCGGACTAATAATTCAAATCAAGTGGGAAGGCCTGTGCAAAAATTGTTATTTGTTACTCTAACGGATCGACGTACGACTGTTTTCCCATGGAGGAGAGGAGGATGATGAGGAAGGGGTATTACATTTCTGCTGAATTCCAATTCTGCTGAATTCGGCAAATACCCTGTTTTACTATATTGTTGTATGTGTGTATGTGATTTCGGCAATAAAAATAAACAAACAAATATTACACAAAATACCAACAGGTCGAGCTAACACTTGATTATGTTTGACCCAACCGTGATATTCGTACGTGACTCCTCATAGGTATCGGATCCAATGACATAATAAATTATTGTATTTGGTAAAATTGATTGCCAATACGCACACAACTCTGAAGGTACAACAAGTGTTTTTAGCTGCCTTCTCTTTCTCAACCGACGAAATATTATACTCATATCAACAACGATCGACTTTTTTTCTTTTCTCGAGACCCCCTTGAGGTTGAACTTTGACCTGTCTCATAGTGATTACATCCGAATCGAGAAGGAAACGTTGGCATGGATAGGGTGGCTTATAGTCAGCGTAAATATCAGAGATTGGTGCAACGATGGAACAGACATTCCCGTGATGAGGTGGAGGTGGGGGGGGGGGGGGGGGGCGGGGCAGCATAACAACATTTATACATTCTGCGATGTATTATATTTTCCATTTCTATTTTTTTTAATGACAAATCTGAATGCTCGATATTGTCATCTGTGCAATAACAATAATACAGTGTATTCATTTCAGAAACATCAAACAACGTTGACTCTATCAATAATGTGTCTTGGAAATAACACCGAAAACTGATGGCTTGAGATAGATAATTCCATGTAATTGGGGCCAAATAGGCTTACACAATCATTTAAAACGAATAAATATAAAAAGTAGAATATAGCTGCAAAAAAAGTAAACATCAACAACAAACATGATAATCACATCTACATGTATTTGTAACCATTAAAGGGGTAGTTTAGTTTTGGTAAGGCTGAACTTTAGTTACCAAACCTGGACAATAACCTTCAAAACTAATAGTAATAACTCCACTATGCTCGAAAAGTAAACAAACTTGCAAAATGACTAAGTAAAAAGCATGTTATCATTCAAAAAGAGCCATTTTGATCACGAGAGGGCGCTTTTTTAAAGGCGTCAGTTTCAACCATTTTCCATAGACAATAATGCATGTGATGTTTTATTACCAGACTGATTTTATAGAGAGAACATCAACAACTACTTAAATAACACTTTCAAAATTTTTTGAGAAAGTGGAAGCATTTTTTGAATTTTTTGAAATAACCGTTAATTATTTGGGCCCCAAATAATTATAAGATCAGATACATTTATTGATATTTCAGCCGTTTGTGGGTCGATTTGGACCAAATAAAGTTTATTCTGCCATTAAAATTGCATGTTCTCTCAAATTCGACACTCAGTTTTTCATTACCTCACAAAAAAATTGTGATGTGCAGCGCCCTCTCTACCAAAACTAAACTTCCCCTTTAAAACAAGCAGAGTGTTTTTTAGTTTCGTTATAATAATGGAGAAGGGGTGTGAAGAATAAGAGGGAAGAAATGCAATAAGAGGTCTCAATTTCCCCCAGTTATCCCTTTAACTACAGTGCCAGAAAGAGAAAGGCTGGAATTTACACAGGTGGATTGTGTAAGACCATGGTTTAATCCATGGTCTACATCTATGTAGTGCCATTGGTAAACTAATGGCGAACATGTTTACAATTTGTACTTGTTAATATTGTGAAACTACATTATTTGCTAAAGACGCTAAATATAATGTGGAATTCACAAAGGAGGTTTGTAGGAGGTTTGTACAAACCATGGTTTGACGATGGTTTACATCTATGGAATGCTGCTCGCATACCGTAAATTGGAAATCAACATTGTTAACAAGTATGGAGTTTACATTCCTTCTCCATCAGTTTACAAATGGCATTCCATAGAATGATGTAAACCTTGGTCAAACCATGGTTTGTACAAACCTCCTACAAACCTCATTTTTGAATTCCACCCTATAGGTCTGAATGTTCTCAGTCTCAGGTGGTGAGTTTTATTTGGGGCCGCTTATTTGTAAGCACCAACGGCCATATAATCATAAATTCGCAAATGTGTTTCCGCATTTTACTTGTCTACTAGCTATATAGCACTTCAAAGCTCTAGAGGTTTAAACCATGCATTGTGTGAATTACACCCAAAGAGTTTCATGTTACTGTATGTGACTGTCGATCTCAAGTTTGTTTACAAGGTTGAGATCAAGGGTTCATTTTAACAGGAACTTGGGCAGAAAGCCTTGAAACTTGACATTTGGAATGAGATAACATGAGATAACACAATGTTAACTTCGTTATTCACAATGTTGTAGAACATTTGAAATCATAATTGTAGTCTGTGACACGGGTATAGAAATTGTGTTAAAAAATTTAGCCGACTTATAGATATTAACCTTCAATGTTTTTGTTTTTAATTGCGTCTATTATAAATCATGTATGAATATAAGACTAATATTATATCAGAAATTGACATAAATCTGCTATAATCACCACCACCATCGTCATCACCGCCGCCACCATCAACACCACCAATATTATCATCATCTTCTTCAGAGGGGAAAATTATTATATTTATGAAAGCATATAACTAAAATATAACGTACTAAATGCTGTCAAGAAATTGCCGTCCTTTTACTGTCAACAGTAAATACCAGTTGTAATGTAGCCTACTAATTTTTTCAGTTAAAGTGACAGTCCCTCTTTTACAAAACGTCTGAACAGTTTCCAGTTGACGGATGGGGATGAATAAAACACACACACAAAAAATCAGATCGAACAGCCCTATAATTTGGATTCTATGAATGAAAAACGAATGCGTCCCTCCATCAGACTATATATCGGTCAATAAAAGAGTTTAACTGATTTAGCATAATATTACAACTAAATTGTACTTATTCTTGTAAAGGTATTGTGAAGCCGACATTTTGTTAAAGGGACAGGTCCACTTTTACAAAACGTCTGAACAGCTTTCAGTTGACGGATGGGGATCAATGTAACACGCAAAAAAAAAATCAGAGCGAACAGCCCTCTAATTTGGATTCTACGAATGAAAAACGAATGCGTCCCTCCATTTAAACTATATATCGGTCAATAAAGGAGTTCAACTGATTTAGCATAATATTACAACAATATAGTACTAATTCTCGTAAAGGTATTGTGAAGCCGACATTTGTTAACGTATGTCACGGAAAAAGATCTCAAAAAGAAAGAATAATAATTACATGTAGTCAGTTTAAGCGATGTTTGGGTATTTTGCTTGGTAAACGCTCACACATTAGTACTTATGCGCGGGTGACGTAGCTAGCGCGGGTCACGTAGGGGTCATGCATACCGATCTGGCACTCCGTGAAATCTATGTACGAACGTACTCACCGGCCGAAAATACGTATGTACCTAATTAACCGACGTCCCTCAGTTTATTCAGTTTTAGGTCTATAACTCCACGAAAAAGAGATTTCAAGCCCTATTTTTTTCAGGCATGCTATTAAATGACATTTCCTTTCATATAAGACAATAACCTCGCAACTTTTGAATTTTGGCTTGCAAAAGTGGATCTCTCCCTTTAAGGTATGTCACGGAAAAATCTCAAAAATGAAGAATATGTAATTACATGTAGTCAGTTTAAGCGACCGAAAATACGTATGTACCTAATTAACCGACGTCCCTCAGTTTATTCAGTTTTAGGTCTATAACTCCACGAAAAAGAGATTTCAAGCCCTATTTTTTTCAGGCATGCTATTAAATGACATTTCCTTTCATATAAGACAATAACCTCGCAACTTTATTCAGTTTTAGGTCTATAACTCCACGAAAAAGAGATTTCAAGCCCTATTTTTTTCAGGCATGCTAAGTTTAACTGATTTAGCATAATATTACAACTATTCTTCACACCCCTTCTCCATTATTATAACGAAACTAAAAAACACTCTGCTTGTTTTAAAGGGGAAGTTTAGTTTTGGTAGAGAGGGCGCTGCACATCACAATTTTTTTGTGAGGTAATGAAAAACTGAGTGTCGAATTTGAGAGAACATGCAACGTGCGGTCTTGCTATTCTTATGTGTGCGCGGGTCACGTAGCAAGCGCGGGTCACGTAGGGGTCACGCATAGCGTTGTGGTACTTCATGGAATCCGTGTACGAACTTCCTCACTGGGTGAATATACGTATAATGCACAATTGTTTGTTGGACGACGGTTTATTAGTTTAAGGTCTATAACTCCACGAAAAAGAGATTTCAAGCCCTAATTTGTTCAGGCATGCTATTAAATGACATTTTCTTTCATATAAGACAATAACCTCGCAACTTTTGAAATTTGGCTTGCAAAAGAGGGAATGTCCCTTTAATGGTAGATATAATATAATATGTCAAAAACTGAAGTAATGTTTTACATAGTCGACTCAATTATATTACCAGTATACCGCCATGGTTGATCCGTACAAAAACACTGAAAAGCATACTTACACCGATTGAAGTTTAAGATAATTGCCCGCTGTCAATCGTCTTGTTGATACTGAAGATACTATATTCCTCAATATGAAAATGTTCATGGCGTGATTAAGTTCGATGAATTAATCAGTAATACCTTTAACGCTGAATTGTAAAGTTTTCCGACAAGAAGTTTTCGGTGTAAGCTCGAATCGCGATAATATCCTAAATCGCGCTAGTCTAGCATCACTATAATGATCACGACACGACAGCGCGAACCGCGCGCAAACATATTATTATCATACAATACAATGTAACCTGCTGCTCCGCACTCAAAGTTATACATGTTCCAACGATCTTCGCACATCATCCGTGACTATTATCTTTTATTTCCAATTGTACTCGCACTCGCATCTCTTCAATGGAAATGATTCCTTTTGTGTATCTCCGCGTTGATCTTTTTTTAATGGTTGTTCCACCAGCGAACGAATTGTGAAGGAATAATAATATTGATCCACGTGGCGCAACAAATAAAAGGCAGGGGTAACGAAATAAGCTTTGTCTGTGTGCGTGTGTGTGTGTGTGTGTGTGTGTGTGTGTGTGTGTGTGTGTGTTTTGTGTGTGTGTGTGTGTGTGTGTGTGTGTGTGCGTGTGTGTGTGTGTGTGTGTGTGTGTGTGTTTGCGCGTGTGTGTGCGTGTGTGTGCATGTGTATGTGTGTGTGTGTGTGTGTGCGTGTGTGTGCGTGTGTGTGCGTGTGTGCGCGTGTGTGCGTGTGTGTGCGTGTGTGTGCGTGTGTGTGCGTGTGTGACAAACGAATAATTGAAGTCAATTTATTACGGTACTTTTTACATTTATTTAGATTTTCATTTATAGGTAATCGAAGTGATATTTTATATAAACGAGTTCGAGTAGATATTGATTTAATTATACCTCGAGTGATCCATGGTTGTTTATTTCTCATTTATTTGATTTAATTCTTGTGAGGGGTATATTTTTATCATAAAGACAAAGAAGTTTATTTATGAATTTTTCATAAGAACTATTCACATCTCTTTCAAAATAAATGTCATACCAGCCTTCTTGACTCAAATCTCTCTTTAAGGATTCTACATTACGCTTTGTTTCCTTACGTCGTGTTGAATGTTCTTTATTGGGAGTTTTTAATACGTGTTTATTATTCGGATATCATAAATATGGGTAAATGTTCCGCAATATCATAGTATATTATTCCATTCTGTTTTTGTCTAATACGTTTGAGAAAATATTATCAATTATAGTATGTGTTACGTTGGTAATCCTAGTTGGTTTATTATTAAGAGATTTAAAAGAAAGTGTTGGCCAAGGTAAGGACAAATCAATATTAAAGTCTCCCATAATATATATGTCTTTATTTTTTCTAGAAACAAATTCGAGACATGATTCTAAGTTATCTAAAAATGTGTCGGCTACATTGTTAGGTAGTCTATACATTACCCCAACAATTTTATTATTATGTTTATCATCAATGATTTCTAAAAAAATAATGTTTGAATTCCTTCATTTTTAATATCATGTCTTATTTTATATTGTAAATCATTACGAATATAGAAAGCGACACCTCCCCCTTTCCATTTTTACGGTCTGTATGAATTAACTCATCATTCTCAATATTGAATATTGGAGGAGAAGTTGAGTGTAACCAAGTTTCATGAAAGGTTCTTAGCTAAGACTGTCTTAACTGTCACGTGACTGTGACTGATCTACGGACATACGGATGGCGAGGGGGGGGGGGGGGGAGGGGTGTGGGAGGGTGGTGTTCCCCCTCCCACGGTAGGGAGCTTTTGAAAATTTTGACTCGAAATAATGCAATCTGGTGCAAACCTTGGAAGGAAATTTGATAATACTAAATTAATGAAATCATGACTTAAAGGGTAGTTGTTTTGATATTATTTGTAATAAACAAAATATCGTAAAGTGCATTTTCTAAGTTGCAATAATTCACCAACTTCCCTTTTAGCTTTACCAATACCGGTTTGAAACGAAGAATGGGTCACAAATTGTATTCAGGTTTTTTTTTCCCATTTGAATCAGTTATTACGGATACACGATTGTTCTGGACCTGGATGGTTCCGAACGGTGACTCCATTCATATTCATATTAAGATTCTGCGTCACCACTATTATTTCATAAAAGCTTCGGAGGGGTATTTTTTGTTGTATTGTGTTGTTCTGTTCCCGTCATCGCTTTATATATAGTTGTTATGCTCAGCCCGATCGACTGCATTTCGCAAAAGAACCTTACAAATCTAGAGATATCATACAGCCGCTACAGAAGCTAGAATGAGCTGATGTTCAAATCGACATTCGCGCAATTTTGCATTCCTCATTGGTTGGAATGCTTACAAGTTACAACCATATCTTATTCCGAATTTTAAGCATTTGGACAATATTGTATTATTTCTGTGTTTTTTTTTAACGATCTTAGAGCAACATTCAGGAAGTTTACTTTTGGTGGTTATAGGAATACTCCGTGTATCGGATCTACCTCACTTAAATATGTACTTAAACATAACTGTAAATAGGCTGGCATACATTTATGAAGACTTCATCGCATGAAGGGATTTTTAAAATTTAATTGATGGTACTCTACTGCAACATTACCAGATTCGTAATGTATACTTCATCTGAAGGATTGAAACCTTTTGAATCAAACTTGGAGGAAATGCACTGTCCTGTCACCTTGACCAGAAAGTGATCGATACGGTTGGGGCCACCATATCCAGTGTCATAGGATCGAACTGTTAATCTGCGACAAAATTGAATGCATCTTAAACATTCCACATTATGGTGAAAATCGAATCATGAGACATTATTTGTGCCAAATAGTTTTCAGTGACTTTGTCATTTTAAAGTAGCCATGAATATTGTGTACGCAGTGGCTAATTTAGGCATGTAATGACAGCTGTTCTTTTGTTAAACTCGAATTTAAGTAACAGCGGAAACATTAGTACTAAATGCAGTTCTGACATGTTACCTAGTTGATGTTGATTCAGTATAATTGCATTGACATTACTGGCGTGTGTCCTTTCTCCAACGAGGAATATTTGTCGGATATCATAATCGTCATAAGCATTGCCAAGGACACAGTTTAAGAAAGAAGCAAGACAAGTAAGTACTGAGTATCATGTTTGAAAACAGTTTTAAACTCCGAAAAATAAAACGAAAACTTAATAGCTATGATACACATTTTTGTGTATATAACGTACACTAGTGGTAAGTACAGGTATAACATAACCAACAAACCAAGTTCACGGCTTATCTCATTTCTACTCATTTTCTATGAATTGAGGTACTTAAATGAAATTAAATAATGTTGTATTTTGAATAGCGTATTATGTTGTACGCAAAAGAGCATGTCTATTCCATTTGATTATGGTTTTGAATCAATTTGATAAACAGCAATAATGATTTTCTTCTTGCGAATTTTAATTTTGTTGTGAATTTGTGCTCAGTGAACCATCTCTTGTTTTTACAAAATAATGGTGTTCCTACCTACCATATTTGGTAAGACAAAATCTTGAAACAATTCTTGGTTATGATAGTATGAGGAGTAGACAAGGGGATGGGTGGCTTACTTTACATTTTAGGTTCAGTTGTGATCCGATATATGACCACTGATAAGTGATGTGTGGAAGTTCCATGGTAAGTGACTGTTATATGACCTAGAATGATCGGAAATGTAAAATGTTATTTGCTAACCCATTGCAGTAAGTTTTAACTCAGGTTAAAGAAGTTGTAGGAACTCACTTTGCTTTTTTTAACCATATAAATTGTTTTCTTTTAAATACATGTAATAAGAAACACTGTTCAAATGTCCTATTATTTTCTATGTTTTGCGTCATTAACAAATCAAAGAATAGCAAAGGAATTCCGGCAAGAGTTAATTCCAGTCAATTACAAGTTACTGTTGATAATTTGTACGAAGTTTGACCAGGAAAAAACTCAACCTTCACTTTTTTACCATGAACAAAACAAAACAAATAGAGAAAGCTCTTATTATGGTTACCATGCAGGGGCGTCGATCCGTTTTTGCGATTGGGGGGGGGGGCGAAATTTGAAAAAAAATGTCCAGAGTGACCACAGAGAGAGCAAAAAGCCCCACATTGGAATGCCCGGATATGCGCTCATCGAAAGTGTCTTCATGGCTCGAAGACCTGACTTTGGGGGTCACCCACATTTGGGGACAATAATGGGGGTCCAGGGGGCGGAGCCCCCGGAAGCTTTTAGATTTCAGACATTTGCAACTCCTATCATGGGTGTTAAAATTGTATAAAATAGTGAACCTATACTCGTAACGTATTTTTAAGGGCATATAGCGAGGAAAATATTGAGCCTTGTATGAGATGGATTCACGTGATCCTATACTATAGAGCCATCGTTATAGTCTAGGGCATTGGGCTCCCATGAAACTAAGCAAGGGCGTAAACAACTTTTCAAAAGTGGAGGAGAGACATTGCGAGGAAGCGAAGCGACCGAGCGGGGGAGGGTGTGGGAGGGGTGTCCCCCTCCCACAGTAGGGAGCTTTTGTATTTTTGGGCGTGAAATTGTGCGATTTGGTGCACACCCGAGACAGAAATTTCTCGTAATATGAAGTATGGAACCAAACATACATAATGACAAAGGGAGGGGGACAATCTCCTCCACTTTCAAATGTGGGGGGAAATGATATTCCAATTGGATTTGCGTTCAGCGCATATGGACCGATTTGACTGAAAGATATTTTTCAGATTATTTTATTTTCTGTGACGGTGTGCTATCTATAGATGAGGGTTTAATAAACTTTGTTTGAGGTGTGCTTTTGAGAAATTACACTGCCCAACACATTTCGAAAGGTGAGTTCCCACAACCCAATTTAAACTTGCAATATGAGAAACTGTACATGCGCGCGAAGCGCGCGGCAAAAAGGAGATTTACAGTCCTTTTCAAACTAAAAAACGGCTATTCTGAAGATTAATTATTGATGAATGTGTCTTTCCCGTCTTTGGCATTATATCACTCGATTTTCTTCGTTCTCATTTTCGGAATTATTGGGGGGGGCAAAATGATATGTTCGCCCCCCCCCCCCAATATTTTCATTGGGGGGGGGGGGGGGGGGGCGACCGCCCCCCCCCCCCCCTGCCCCCCAGGATCGACGCCCCTGTTACCATGGCAACGACAAGTAACCAGTAGCGTCAAATTTCAAACAAAATGTTCTCAATAAGTTATTAGGAAAGTTCACCAAATTTAGCTAACATCAAACCCAATTTTCAAAGTGCCATTACGCAAAGTGAGGCAGGGGCAACCTGCTGTCACCTGACAAGCAAAACAAAATTTTAAAAAAGCCCTTACCTTTTGCTTGGCCTAAAATGGTATATAGCCATTAAGATGATGCTCGAATATTGCATGATTTTCCCCGAATCTGATATATAAACACCTCAATGTTCCGCAATTTTAGTTTGATCGCTGGTCTGGATCTATTTTGGTATGACATCCTATTTTAATTTGGTAAAATTGACAAGCCTGTTTATTAATTTTTACATTAATGCCTCACTTTTTGCTAAATGAAAATTTCGAATTTTATACTAAAAATAATCTTTGGATTCTACGTTTACAGAAAATACACTATTTGTGGTGTAGGGGGTAGCTATTTATTTGAATAAGTAAGGATTTAGTACTCAATATATGAAGAGCTTATTTCCAGAAAGGGCTATATCCACCTTTTCAATTTCGGAGAATATCAGGTTTCTTTGTCCAACTTTGTACACGTGTCTATAGGAATATGAAAATTTAGATTTCTTGATAGCTACGTAACTTATTAATGCGCTGATATCGTAAACTCATTTTTTTATGGAAAGTGCATATAGCCCCTTTTAGAATTAAGCTCTTCATATATTGCTGGTGCTGGAAGTGATTATTTTCTAGCTAGAATTTGAAATGTTTAATAGTCTTTGCCCAAATAGTGCAAATAAAATCATCTCAAATCAAAATTGTTACCATCAAAAATTGATTTCCTCTTTTGCCAGAGTGAAGTACCGAAATATATGTTCATGCAAAAACATAAACATGGCAGTTTTCATGTGACTAACATGTCCTAAACTTCCATTTAATTAACTACTGGTCTGACATAATTAACTGGACTCCTTTAATTATTAATTTAGGACACAAGATTACTAAAATCTTGTGTCCTAAATTAATAATTAATGAGTAACTGGGATCTTGTTTTTTTCAAATTTAGTTTTGATCTCTTTATAATAATGCTCTGACCGCACTTTTGTGCTGCTAATTTTTGCAGTTGTTAAAGATACATGTACTGTATTAATTTACACTTTGTTTGATTTGACATTTAGTTAGTATTAAATATAAGTAAGTCGATGAGGAATTACTAAATTGGTTCTTTATTATTGTTAGATTGAAATTAAAATTAAATGAGGATATGCATATATTATAATAATCAAATTTGTATGCTACCATGTTTGTGCTTAACTTGCCAAATGCATTTATAAATGCATATTATTTTGTTGTATTTTTATGTTAATTCATATTTGTATTGTGTTGTTATATTTATTCATGTCCTCGGACTATACAGTCTTGTTTTTTTTTTATCTAGTTCAATAAAAAACCGATATATCTACTCCATATATCGTCCTATTTTATCCATGTACATTCATCTTACATTTATCAATATTGTCTATGACCTTTAAAGTGATCTAGTAACTTTGTTGACAAATGCGAAAAGTGATGCGTGGTAAATACAATTTGTATTGGTGTGATCATATATGTCCAGAAAGTATTGTGTGAAAATTTCAAGTTAATTGAATGTTATTTGGCCAAGAAATACGCGAAAATGCAAAGTGATATTCACTTTAATACTCATCGCACTTACTTTGTACACGGCTGAAAAGGTCCCATGGATAATTTCATATCCGAACACTTCAATCGTAAATATCTTTTGAACGAAATGGAAAATTGAAAACCGAAACCTGTCCCATACTTTTATTGTTAATACGAATGAAACAAGGCATGAGGGAACCCCAATAATTACAATTGGATTTTGAGGGTTTGGCCAATATTACTTAGTCCCTTTAAAGCTCAGTTGCCAAAACATCAGATTTGTAGACTAAATTTGTAAAACTTTGACAAGTATTTACTTGAATCCAATTACATTTTAGGAAATTGTTCTCTGTTTGTAGATGAACAGATTTATGATTGCTTTTAGAGCTAGCCTTAGAGCATACCAAAATATGTAAGTATAACATAAATTTTCAGATTTTTAGTAAAATGTCTTTTCACTATGAAGATAGCTGAATAATGTATAAATCTATCATTAATTTGTTGGTATAGCATCACATTATCTGCCTTTAAAGTAGAGAAGGTACATGACCCTATGGTTCTGAGGAGATGCGTGTGAAAGGTGGCCTTACACACATTCTAAAATTGTATTTGCCTCTAAATTATTGCTTTTAAAACTCTTTTTTTGAAGTCCAATTGTCTTTTAGCTAATGTTTTGGGAGTCCCATATGCTAAGCTTTTCAGAAATATATGATTTGTAATGGGTAGCTTCAATGGTTGGAAAGATATTCAAGATATAGTATACGTATAAATGTCAAATATTACTTCCCACTTCCCACGACAAAAAAATGGCATATTCTGGTTTCATATTCGGGATCTCTCGATGTATTGTTAAATGTCACAGTAAGTCGACGTGATTGCATGTCAACATGCTTTATGCTTTATGACACTTCGGTGACCTATTTATAAGCATATATTATACTCATCGTCACATGACTATCAGAAGCGAGTTCACCATTATTTTCTTAATGCGATCTCGCCGTACACTTGTCGGGAATGCAGGTTACTTCTTTGTACTGTAAATCTTTCATTTCATTTCATTGATCTGTGTGTTGATTTTATCTGGATGGATAGAATAGACATAGTTGCATTTAGGCAATAAGTATCCCTTTTTGGAAGAGTCAACATTCGGTTAATCGCGTTCAAATACGCATACAAGGAAGTGAACAAAATTGCCCAACTGTTAGGATTCTCTCCTCTATGAAGTAATCCTTGTACAATAGTGTTTATTAAATACATTATAGGAAGCATAATATATGATTCTCGGTATCTCACGTTATGGTAACTCTCGTTCTATTTTCTCCGTAAGTCTTGTTTCATTAACAATATAATTTGGCACTCAAAACATTAACATTATTTTGCATCTGAACGAAATAAAATCTTATCCAATCGTAACATGTGGTACCTTGAATAAGAATTTAAAGTTGAAGTTCACACTAGTAACCCTACTAGATACTAGGTAAATTGAACAACGAAGTTTGGTTTGCGTACAGTATACAGTATATTCAACAGAATCAAGCATGTTATGTCACCAGCACACGCTCTTCCCAAACTTTGTACTACATAACCAATATCAAGTAGACATTACTAGGTATAAACCAGCTTCTGAACAAAATCAAATTTTATCCGATTGTAAAATTTGGTATATACCTTGCAACAGCCAACAACGGTGTTTCTCAACTTCTCACACCGACGCGCGTAAGCTAGTTGGCCTGCAATTATCAGCCTCGTAAAAATCCCCCACTTTGCCCGGTCAAGAGTCAATGCTTTGACTTTCTGAAAAAGGCTCTTCTCTTTTGGGGTGATTTCTCTGATTTCATCCTCCCATCTTTGTCTTGGTCGGCCTATTGGTCTTTTCCTCCGGGGTTTCCAAACCGTTGAATCAGACATCAAGACATGTCCATACCATCTCAGTTGACTTCTTTCGATGATGGTGAGGATGGGTTTCACTGAGAGTGTGCTTCTGAAATAATGTTTTTACTGATATGGGATTTGGTGTACAATTTGGCCCCAAAACGGTCTATTTATTAATAAATTTGCAATTCAAAAAATGATCTGTAGATACAGATCGATATCACATTGCAAACTAAGGAGAATTTTGTTGATTTTAAATCGCTTTATATTTGGTATTTTATGAAACAATACATTATATGGTATACAAATGGTATATCAAAGAAAAGCCGAAATGTCGGAACTCGCGCTAGAACTTGAACTAGAGATTGAAGAGAATGACTCAGATGAATCTTCTGTCGACAGCGATAACGATGATGGTGAGTTGGGACAGTTAGAAACGGAAGGGGAAGAAGAATAATGATGACGGCCGAAGATATGGCAGAGTCAGAGACGGAGGAGGCGCAGCGGCTGCACTACCCCAGGCGTACCCGCACGAATCGTAGGCCAGAGCTAACGGGGCGCGGCGCGGAGCGGAAGACGATGATGTGACGGTGGTGTGAATGGAGCGAGGCCGATAGTGGATATGTCCAGACTTGATCCAAATAATAGAGATAATTGGTGAATTTCGGTATATCTAAATTAAATGAAATTCATTGCATGAGCTATAGAATTTTGAGTTTGTATTCATCATTTTATAGACCGTTTATTCTACAAACTGGCGCATGCCAAATGTGGCCAATGTCAGTGGCAGGAGCTAGAAGTGCTCTATGCGCCAAAGTCATTTCGCAACTAAAAAACATGCACACAAAGCACACATATTCTTCGTTGAATTCAATTTATTTCACCGAAACAAAATAATAAAATAATTCAAATACTATTAGTCTACGGAAAAAACATGAACAAATTAATTCTTAGTGAATATTTTTTCAGATATTAGCACATAAACAAGATCGAAATTTGCGTGTTGGCCCGTGTTGGACGCAAAGTTGTCTTCCGTTTGGCAGTGATACAATTTGCAAATTGCCAGCGTATGGTACATAACGTGGCCTATATGGCCAAGGTGCTGCAGTGCATGCAGTATGCATTCACGCCATCGATATACACCACTGGATACAGCGTGCTGTACACTGCCGCATTCACGGCGCTGAAGCCGCCGCACAAAACCGGAAGTAGTTAAAAGTACACCCATCCATTGCGCATGTCGATATACGCGTGTATTGGAAATGTGTGTAAATAGTGCGAGCAGATTGAATTGTTTATGTTCGTACACAAAAAATAACTGTCAATTTAATTTGTAATTATCAGGGATGCCAGTTTTAAGATAGTTGTATGAATACAGACCCTGGTCACTTTGAATACCAGGCTCATTCCGAGTCATTTTACACTTAAATGTGGTACTATTAATTCAATATTCTATTCCCAGTGGCTTGCTTATTATTTTGTTTCCTTTTTCTATTAATTACCCCTCTTTTTTGGCGGGGGATAGGGGAGGAGGGGGCTGGGTTGAGACAAAACTATTACAACGAATGTCGTAATAATAATACTAATAATATTTATCATATATTTTATATAGAAGGGAGGACAATGCTTGAATACTTTAGTACCGTAAACCAGGGTGACTTTGTCCGCAGGGGTGACTTAATTAGGCCACTTTTTGAGATGAATGTATTTAACTTTATAGAACAAATTTCAAATGTATTCTTATAGGGTTATGTATAGAATCAGAAATTAGTTCTAAATAGTAAGACTTGATGAAAATCCTTCTCAAAAAGTGGCAAAAGTCACCCTGATTTATGGTAGCATGTATTATACATGATTCATGTTGCTCCTCAATAATTAACTGAACATTGGGCAATATGTGTGTGTTTTTTTTACCAATTGTTATTCTAAAATCACAATCAATCACATTATATATCATCACATTTCTCATTTCCCCATCCCCCATTTTTATTCTCAATTGATCTAATTCCCTCTTTTCACTTGGCAAAGCTAACTTAATTACCAAAGCGCAGACATGACACACAAGTACACATGATACACACACACACGCAAGAACTGACAAGCAAACAAATACACACATGATGCACCATAAACAAAGACATATATTGGTCCTATTGCAGAAAGAGATTCGTTCAATAAGTCAGAAACTTTGCATGCTTCAACCAATCAGATTCACAAATTTAGAACACATGATTAATTGTAACATACAGTCGATTGTATGCCTTTCTGCAATGGGGTCCTGCATGGTCATACAAATATCATACAAATACAGAGGCAATTCGCACTGTCATAAAATTGAATTACAAATGTTGTTTTCTATTTCAGAGTCAATAAATATGCACATGTTCATTTCATATGTATTTAGTGAAGTCAGATATCAGGGGAATGTGGTGTGTGATGGAATTGTATGTGTTGTTGTTGTTGATGCAAACACATACGGCGGTCACCAGCACCCAATACAAGGTTCACTAATAGAAATAAGACAGTACAACGACTGAATAAAAGAATGTCCACACAAGTGATGTAAAATTTAGATGACGTCATTATTGAAGGGTATAAAACAAATGTCCGAAAGATATATTGCACTGGTGAATAATTAAGGTCCATGAGTATAATTTGAGGAATCAGTTGGCCTGAATGAAACGTGCATCCGCGGAAGAGATGAGAACGAAAGTTCAAGGAGATGATCAATGAAGATGATAAACGCAAGCGTGCGTGAAGAGAAGACGATGTTGAACAGCGAGAGTTCGAAGAGATGATGAAGGTGATGAATGCGAAGACGCGTGAAGAGAAAAAACCGATATATCAATTCAGCTCCATTGATGGACGAGCACGCACGATGTGGCTGCGATGATCTCCGGCACGTTGCTGTGGAGAGAAGCTAGCCTGAACGCTGTCCTATAAACATGTCCATTAGATGAAACAAAATGATGAACAGCGAAGAATTGGTGAAAGTCTGAATGGCTCAGTAGATGAGAAGGATGATGATGTCGAAAAATGGTGATAGTTTAATGCCCCATGTCGGTCGGCGGACTCTCCCTTGATGTGAAGAAATGAAGACGACCATGGCTTAAATGGTAACTCCATGTCGATGTCGAAGAGGAGAGGAAAGAGTGGAGGTGTTGCTCTGATGAAAGTCAGTAGAGAGAGTGAAAACAGCACGGTTTGCTACAACTACAAGTGAGTGTGCATTCAAACCACGAGGTTTGGCTGATGAAAACCCCCCCCCCCCCCACTCCTTAAAAAAAAACCTGGGTACGCCACTGTGTCCATCTCATTCGTGTCTATTATAACCCAATCAGTTTAGAGTTAGACAGCTGATTCCGTAGCTTTGACCCCGTCAACTACAGCTGAATGCGATGATCATTATATGTCATACGGCTGCGAGTTCAATTTATGCTGCTGGCTTGAAGTCAAATCCCGCTGCCGCAGGCTGTATCCATCCTAGAATGCAGTTGATGGCTAGTGAGAAGAGGGCATCTGATCAGGTATCTAATTTAGAGAGAGAAAAAAAAATCAGATCTTTAGTTTTATGCAAGGCAAGGACAAGGTAAACTGAGCACTTTTATATTTAAATTCTGGTTTTTAACTTTTAGATCAAACTATAATTTAACAATCTTAAAATTGTATTGGACCAGTGACAGTGTCATTGAAAAATGTATACCACAAATGTGACAAAATCTGCGCGATTCGCCTCTAAAAAGACTATTTCAGGCAAAACTGCACCAAACCCAACACAATTAACAGTATATGGGGCACATATAACACGAAAGGAAACAAGTGAAAAAAATGCACAAATAATGCATTTTCTCAGACCTAATACATTTACTCACCTATAACGAGCTCTTCTATGATAATTAAATTTCCTTTTCATTCCATCAAGTGGAACTCACGATGCCACAATAATGCGTTTTCAGTCGTTGAAAATGGTAAATATAACACGCAAGTGAATGGAGTATTTGTTTTCTTGGGTGTACTTTTGGATATTTCATACACTGTCGCTGGCTTCATGATGGGGGCGCTGTTGCTCTATCCAGTGGTATAGATCGGTGATTCACGCACGCACACCACTCAAAGTCAGATGCAAGAAAAAGACAGATACAACTCGTGACATAATTACTAATTATTCGTAAAATGGTGAAAATATACACAAGAGATTAATGTTTGTATCATTATAAGGATATATTTATTAGTATAAGTCACACACAACAAAATATATATCAACAATTATACACAGGGGATACTGTTGAATGATGATTTTGTGCGTTTATACTGGAGTGTGTGTATGTCGGGTGTGTGGTCTACTCAATGAATGACGTCACTAGACAGGGGTTCTCCAACTCTCCGTTTTTCTTCAGTTGAGCGGATAGTGCATGGGTGTACAGAATCGCTCATTATTATATTCCCATTTCCCTGTGAGGCTGAAAAGTAATATGTTCGTGCTCTCTAGGTTATAAGCTTTCCGTAGATGTATAATTTACCATATTTATCATTTTCAATGATATTCTACTTTAAAGGAACGCTTTTCATAAGGGTCAACATGTTACTAGGACCGCTATTCATAATTTGAAAAGGGATTAATTATTCATACAGGTCATTAATCAGTTTTGGTTTTATGAATAACGACGCTCTTCTTACACTATATATTGCGACCCTCATTCCATATTATGAATAGCGATCTTGTTTTCGTATTATGAATAGCGACCCTCTTTTTAAATTATGATTAAAGACCCCTATGAGAAGACTCCCAAATTGAATTATTGATAGCGAACCTTCCTATTCATTATGATTAGCGATCCTGATTTATAGCGACCATTTAAGCTTATGCGTCTATGAACAGCGACCTCTTTTCATTTCCTGAATAGCGGTCCTTATTGATAGCGGTTCCCATGAATAGCGATCCTTATGAATAGTAGTCCCTATTAATATATATTTGTCCTTATGAATAGTGAGGTTACCCCATACAATCTGCGATGAAATATAAATTTTACTTTGTTATTTCTTTAATAACAGGACTGACTTTGAAGGAACAAGGCTGTTAAATGACTGGACTAGGTCCACATACACAGCTGGAGAAAATGATGATGGAGCAATGAATGGCAGCTGATCTGAGACCTGTGATGCGAGGGAATAAATAGCAAATTGAGTAAGTACAACATATCATACGCGGTATATATTACCCATTATACAGTGCTGTCACATTATACTGTATTGGGGGCGACATTTTCTGTTTTTAGTTTTATATTCAGGGGAGTGTGTATCAGGGGCGTCGATCAGTTTTTGCGATTGGGGGGGCGAAATTTGAAAAAAATGTCCAGAGTGACCACTGAAAGAGCTAAAAGCCCCACATTGGCATGCCCGGAAGTTTTATTATGCGCTCATTGAAAGTGTCTTGATGGCTCGAAGACCTGACTTTGGGGGGCACCCACATTTGGGGACAATAATGGGGGTCCAGGGGGCGGAGCCCCCGGAAGCTTTTAGATTTCAGACATTTGCAACTCCTATCATGGGTGTTAAAATTGTATAACATAGTGAACCTACTCGTAACGTATTTTTAAAGGGCATAGCGAGGAAAAGATTGAGCCTTGCATGAGATGGATCCACGTGATCCTGTATACTATAGAGCCATCGATATAGTCTAGGGCATTTGGTTCCCATGAAACTAAGCAAGGGCGTCACCAACTTCTCAAAAGTGGAGGGGAGACATTGCGAGGAAGCGAAGCGACCGAGCGGGGGAGGGTGTGGGAGGGGGTGTCCCCCTCCCACAGTAGGGAGCTTTTGTATTTTTGGGCGTGAAATCGTGCGATTTGGTGCACACCTGAGACAGAAATTTCACGTAATATGAAGTATATAAGTATGGAACCAAACATACATAATGACAAAGGGAGGGGGACAATCTCCTCCACTTTCAAATGTGGGGGGACATGATATTTCAATTTGATTTGCGTTCAGCGCATATGGACCGAATTGACTGAAAGATATATTTCAGATTCTTTAATTTTTTGTGATGGTGTGCTATCTATAGATGAGGGTTAAATAAACTTCGTTTGAGGTGTGCGTTTGAGAAATTACACTGCCCAACACATTTCGAAAGGTGATTTCCCGCAACCAAAATGAAACTTGCAATACGAGAAACTGTATGCGCGCGAAGCGCGCGGTAAAAAAGAGATTTACAGTCCTTTTCAAACTAAAAAACGGCTATTTTGAAGATTAATTATTGATAAATGTGTCTTTCCCCTCTTTGGCATTATATCACTTGATTTTTTTCTTCCTCATTTTCGGAATTATTGGGGGGGGCGAAATGATATGTTCGCCCCCCCCAATATTTTCATTGGGGGGGCGACCGCCCCCCCTGCCCCCCCAGGATCGACGCCCCTGGTGTGTATCTCATTTCATTTCATTTCAAAGACTTTATTTTCTGCAATCAAACAAATCGGTTACAACAAAATTGGATAATAATATAGAACACAAGGTATGCAAACAATGTACAAAATATAGAACAAACCTACTTATACATGAGTAAGAGTAAGTTGTACGTTGAGCCATTGTGTGTATAAAGAATGAGAGCAGAAGGTCGCCGTTATAAGCAAAAGCTTGAGCAGACGGTCAACCAAACTAAAATACAATAAGTTATGAAATATTGGCTAAGTAACACAAAGAGGGGGCCATGATACTCAAATGATATATATTTCAATTAAATATGAATATAGACAGTTGGATTCAATATAAACAATTATAGAATTAGCATATGAATCTCATCTTTATAAGGCTAATAATTATACGTTCATAACAGAGATAAGAGAGAAATTAAACAAAAACAAGTGTGCGAGTGGTGCGTGTGTGTGCAAGTGCAAGTGACCTTATGCGCCAAAATGTTGGATCATCTTCATTACTGTATAACTTCAGACCAAAATTTAATTTAGTTTCTAAAATTTTACAAAGAACGTTTTTATTTTTATCTTTATACATTATATTGTGAAATAATGTGTTTTTTTAGTGTAGCTTTAAATGAATAGATAGATGTACATTGTTTAATATGTCCAGAGAGTGCATTCCAAATGTCTGGACCATGATATCTTATGGACTTATGCGCTAACAGAGTTTTAGGATTGTGTAAGTGAAAATCAGTACAATTACGCGTTGGGTATGAGTGAACATGGGAATTAGGAATAAAAACGTCATGAAAAAGAGGAAGTGAATTTTGTGTGTATTTAAACATACAAATTGCTGTTTGAAATACATGCAAATTACTCACTTTTAAAATATTTAATCTATAAAATATCGGATTTGTATGAGCTAAGTAATTAGAATGAGTACAAATCCTGAGTGCTCTTTTTTGCAAGAGAAAATCATATTAATCTTGGTTATACTACAATTCCCCCAAACAACATTGCAGTATGTAAAATAAGGTAACACTAATGCATTATATAATGTAAAAAGTGTTTTATCGGGTACAAGGTTCCTCATTTTACCAATAACACCAACTGCCCTTGAGATTGATGTTGTAATAGTATTTACATGATCATTCCAAGTAAGCTTTGAATTCAAAGTTATACCTAAGAATTTAGTGTGTTTGTGAAGCACAAAAATGTATAAAACATGTTTTATCTAAATTAAGGGACAATTTGTTGCATTTAAACCATGTTGAGACTTTACCTAATTCATTATTGAGACTATGAATAAGAGTATTCAAACATTTATGAGAATAAAATATATTAGTGTCATCTGCAAAAAGTACATAAGTCAAAAGTGGTGATGATTTTACTATGTCATTAATATAAATAAGAAAAAGAAGGGGGCCTAAAATTGATCCTTGTGGAACACCACACAATACATTTATGTTAGGGGAATTTACCGACTGAAATGAAACGAATTGCTTTCGATTTTCTAAACAATTCTTAAACCATGTTAAGGCTGTGCCTCGTATACCATAATGAGTAAGTTTTTGTAACAAAATGTCATGATTCATGGTATCAAACGCTTTTGACAAATCCATAAATACCCCAATTATATATTCCTTATTATTAAGTGTTTGAATTATTTTATCACAAGATTGTATCAAAGCATAATCAGTAGAAAACCCTTTTCGAAATCCAAACTGATTACAAATAAGAGTATTATTTTCTTGTAAAAAAGAATAAAGTCGTTTATAAACAATTTTTTCTAAAATCTTAGAAATGGCCGGCAATAGCGAGATAGGGCGATAATTTTTTATTTGTGTTGAATCGTCTTTTTTATAAATAGGAATCACTTTGGCTATCTTTAGAGAGTCCGGGAAAATGCCTGTAGAAAGTAATAAATTACAAATATGAACTAGGGGTGAGACCAAACAATGAATACTCTTTTTAAATAAAAACACACTTATTCCATCATAACCACAGGATCTACTCATCTTAAAAGATCGAACTATATCTAATATTTCATTTTCATTAACTGGAATAAAAAAATAATGAATTTTCATTGCCATCGAATAAATAATCCTTAAAGTTATCATTTGTGTGTATTGTTGAGGCTAAACGTGGACCAATATTAGTAAAGAAATTATTGAAAGCAGTAGCAATTGAATGTGAGTCTGTGATGTCATTACCATTTTCAACTATTACATCAGAGCATACTTTATTTTTTACTGTTTAAGAGATCATTAATAGTTTGCCATAATACCTTTACATTCCCTTGATTAGATTCTATTTTATTTGAATAATACCGTTTACGTGATACACGAATTAAAGTCGTTAATCTATTTCTATAATGCTTATATCTATCTTTATTCTGAGTAGTTGGTTTACGCAATGATATTTTATACAGACGATTACGAGTTAAAATTGATTGCATTAACCCCTGAGTAATCCATGGCTGTTTTATACTTATATTATCCCTTTGTTTAATAAATGGCATATTCTTATCTATATAAAAAGAGAGTTTATGCAAACAATTTTGATATGACAAATTAGCTTCTTCAACAGAGAATATCTCGCGCCATTGTTCATTAGACAAATAAAAAATTAAAGAATCAATAGTTTGTTGTGTTTCTTTCCTCTTTTTAACAAAAATATTTTTCCTAGTTATTTTCTCACTAATGATATTATAACATATAACAAAAATGGGTAAATGATCTGATATGTCTGAGTACAGAATACCATTTAAATGTTCTGCATGTACGACATTTGAGAATATATTATCAATTAATGTTTCACTTATTGTTGCATCAATTCTAGTAGGTTTAGAAATATGGGGATAACAAGAATATGATAGCATTGTATTATAAAATGTTAGTATATTATGGTTTGTTTTATTAATTAAATCTAAATTATAATCACCCATTAAATATATGTGTTTATTTTCATGCGATATCTTATTCAAAACGGAATCTATTTGATTTATAAACGTATCTACATCACTAATTGGTGGTCTATAAATGGTTCCTATTATTATATTTTTATTTTTACTCATTTTAATTTCTATAAATAAACTTTCAGAACCTTCTATTTTTATGTCAGTCCGAATTTTAAATGTAAATGTATTATTTATGTACATGGCAACACCTCCTCCTCTACCGTTCTTGCGATCTTTACGTATCATTTCATAATTAGACAAATTAAACATGTCGGGTGAATCTGACAGCAATCTCATTGACCTTAACTAATTTTTAACTAGAAATATCAATACCCAGCATTACTGATTAGTATGCCAATATTTTTACTGGAAACAAATGTTCTCTCTGCAAGGTTTTTCCAAATAAAAAAGTCATGTATATTTTATTCAAAACTGTGGTTACCATGGCAACATGTTCTCAAACATAAATTGATTATATGTATTGCACATCTGAACCTTAAAGGGATTGTTGAGTTCTGGTAGAGAAAGTACAGTTTTAGTCAAACTGAATTGTAGTAACCAAAAACTGCACCATTACATTACAAACTAATAATTATAACTCCACCATAATCAAAAGGAATAAAAAAATTACAAACGACTAAGTAAAAAGCCTGTTATCATTCAAAAAGAGCTGTTTAAACTAAAGGGGCGCTTTCAAAAACGCATTTGTTTAAAACATTTTAAATAAAATATTGTGCATGTCAAGTTTTGTTGAAAAAGTGATTAGATAGAGAGATAATCAACAACTATCTAAAAATCTCTTTTGAAATTTTTTGAAAAGAGGAAGCATTTTAAAACGAATTTTAACGGCTGGTTCAGAATTATCGAATACTTGTGGGGCCCCACATTTATTACAAATGATTATGTTTATGGATATTTCAGCCGTTTCTGAACCGATTTTGATCAAATAAAGTTTATTCTGCCATTAAAATTGTATGCTCCTTCAAATTTGACACTCAGTTTTTCATTATCTCACAAAAAAATATCTTGTGTAGCGCCCTCTCTACCAAAACTCAACTATTCCTTTAAAGGGGTAGTACAGTTTTGGTAATGCTGATCTTTAGTAACCAACATTTGCACAATAACATTACAAACTAATAGTTATAATTCCATCATGCTCAAAAGGTATAGAAACAAAAGTACAAAGCCTGTTATCATTAAAAAAGAGCCATGAAAATACAAGAGGGCGCTCTCTAAAAAAGCATAGGTTTCAACCATTTTTCATACAAAATAATGCATGTGATGTTTTGTTTATATAATAATGAAATAAAAAGATCATTAACAGCTTTTTAAAAAACACTGTTACAGTGTAAGCATTTTTTTAATGAAAAAAAATCATTGAATAAATTTGGGGCCCAGATTTATTACGATCGGATACATTCATTAGTATTTTAGCCGTTTCTGAACCGATTTTGATCAAATAAAGTTTATTCTGCCATTAAAATGGCATGCTCTTTCAAATTTAACACTCAGTTTTTCATTATCTCACAACAAAATTATTTGTTTAGCGCCCTCTCTACCAAAACTCAACTAATCCCTTTAAAGGGACTTAGTAACATTGTCCAAAACCTCAAAATCCAATTTAAATTATAGCGGTTCCCTCATACCGTGTTATATTTGTATTAACAAACAAAGCATGGGACAGGTTTCGGTTTTTCAAATTTCCATTTCGTTAAAAAGATATTTACGATTGAAGTGTTCAGATGTCAGATTATCCAATGGATCGTCAGAACCGTGTACAAAGTGAGTGCAATGAGTTAAATACCCATATAAAGTCCATTTTACCAGTGTACATATCAGATAACAACAATATACATTGTATCAACCACTCATTGCTTTTTGCACATGTGAACAAAGTTACTAGATCCCTTTACAGGGGACCGTGCAGTAACATAACTTAAAACTCTAGCGGGTATCACATGCCTTGCAGTATTGCTATTACCAATGTAATCATTGAACCGGTTCGTTATACAGATTGTATGATTGAAGTGTTCGAAATTAATAATTATGCACTGGAGAATCATAACTGTGTTCAAGGTTAGTGCAATGCGTTAGAAAAATATAACTTTGTAATTGTCGCTCATCAATCAGTGGTAAAACAAACATATAAATGGCTAAGTTAGAAGACTGTTTCAATAAAAAAAATAAATAAACCGTTATCACAAGGAGGCGCCCTCTTAACACCTATAATGATTACCATTTGTTATCTAAAATTGTCCATGTGATGTTTGTGATGAGGCTTTAAGGGAATGTGTGACCGGGATATTTTACACCTGAGAGACTAAAACATTGCGAACTGTTTTGTTTTAATTGTTGAATTACTTGGTCGATAGACAGGGGCGTCGATCCTGGGGGGGGGGGGGGGGGGGGCAGGGGGGTGGTCGCCCCCCCCACCCCCCCCAATGAAAATATTGGGGGGCGAACATATCATTTCGCCCCCCCCCCCCCCCAATAATTCCGAAAATGAGAAAGAAAAAAATCGAGTGATATAATGCCAAAGACGGGAAAGACACATTCATCAATAATTAATCTTCAAAATAGCCGTTTTTTAGTTTGAAAAGGACTGTAAATCTCCTTTTTGCCGCGCGCTTCGCGCGCATGTACAGTTTCTCATATTGCAAGTTTAAATTGGGTTGTGGGAACTCACCTTTCGAAATGTGTTGGGCAGTGTAATTTCTCGAAAGCACACCCCAAACAAAGTTTATTAAACCCTCATCTATAGATAGCACACCGTCACAGAAAATAAAATAATCTGAAATATATCTTTCAGTCAAATCGGTCTATATGCGTTGAATGCAAATCCAATTGGAATATCATTTCCCCCACATTTGAAAGTAGAGGAAATTGTCCCCCTCCCTTTGTCATTATGTATGTTTGGTTCCATACTTCATATTACGAGAAATTTCTGTCTCGCGTGTGCACCAAATCGCACAATTTCACGCCCAAAAATACAAAAGCTCCCTACTGTGGGAGGGGGACACCCCCTCCCACACCCTCCCCCGCTCGGTCGCTTCGCTTCCTCGCAATGTCTCTCCTCCACTTTTGAAAAGTTGTTTACGCCCTTGCTTAGTTTCATGGGAGCCCAATGCCCTAGACTATAACGATGGCTCTATAGTATAGGATCACGTGAATCCATCTCATACAAGGCTCAATATTTTCCTCGCTATATGCCCTTAAAAATACGTTACGAGTATAGGTTCACTATTTTATACAATTTCAACACCCATGATAGGAGTTGCAAATGTCTGAAATCTAAAAAGCTTCCGGGGGCTCCGCCCCCTGGACCCCCATTATTGTCCCCAAATGTGGGTGACCCCCAAAGTCAGGTCTTCGAGCCATGAAGACACTTTCGATGAGCGCATATCCGGGCATTCCAATGTGGGGCTTTTTGCTCTCTCTGTGGTCACTCTGGAATTATTTTTTTTTTCAAATTTCGCCCCCCCAATCGCAAAAACGGATCGACGCCCCTGTCGATAGATATTTAAAATTGTTTCTGAGGGGGTTCTAATAACATAAATTTCAATGGCCCGAAATCTCAACTTGTGGCTCAACTTGTTCCTGGCCTTAAATACAAAGACTACTGGTAACACCTTGCACCATTGCACCTATTGTCTCGTAACTATGGTCCCCGGAGATATTCTAACTGTTTCCTTTCATTATCAAGTCAATCCCTTGAGAGCTGCTTATAAGCATCGGGACAATGGGCCCTTTGAAATTAAGTTATAGTAAAGTCAAATTGCGTCCTGGATCATCCTGGACATTGTATTGCTGGTGACCTTTATAATTAAAAAGGGCCCATTGTCCTGAGGCTTATAAGCAGCTCTCAAGGGATTCACTTGATATTGAAAGGAGACAAATATAATACTGTATCTCCGGGGACCATAGTTACGAGACAATATGTCTAATGGTGCAAAGTGTTACCAGTAATCCTTGTCTTTTAGGCCAGGCACAAGTTGAGCCACAAGTTGAGAATTCGGGCCAAATTTGAGTTTAGTTGGAAATATGTGTCCTCCACCTTGTGTTCCCCACCTACCAATAACATTTTTTTTTCGAGCGCAGAGTGAAACAAAATATTATCTGCCCTTTACTTTTCAGCTATTAGATCGGTTGCTTCCATCAACACACTGGGCTGACAGGTTTGCGCAACTGTTGCCATGGGACAAAACTCATCGAAAGCGTCTCGCTCGAGACATACCGGACCCAGAAGTTCTCCCCCTCCTGGTCGAAAGGATGTCGAAGAAGGTGACTCTGTTTGTTCAAATAAGACAGTGGGGCATTTCAAGTAGTATTCGTCTAGGTGTTAGTGTTAAAGGGACAGATCCTCTTTTGCAAGCCAAATTTCAAAAGTTGCGAAATTATTGTCTTATATGAAAGAAAATGTCATTTAATAGCATGCCTGAAAAAATTAGGGCTTGAAATCTCTTTTTCGTTGAGTTAAGACCTAAAACTAATAAACCGTCGTCCAACAAACAATTGTGCATTATACGTATATTCACCCAGTGAGGAAATTCGTACAGGGATTCCAAGAAGTACCACAACGCTATGCGTGACCCCTACGTGACTCGCGCTAGCTACGTGACCCGCACACACATACGAATAGCATGACCGCACAATAGGCAAAATAACCAAACCTCGCTTAAACTGACTAGATGTAATTACATATTCTTCATTTTTGAGATTTTTGTCCGTGACATACCTTTACAAATGTCGGCTTCACAATACCTTTGCAAGAATAAGTACAATATAGTTGTAATATTATGCTAAATCAGTTAAACTCTTTTATTGACCGATATATAGTCTGATGGAGGGACGCATTCGTTTTTCATTCATAGAATCCAAATTATAGGGCTGTTCGATCTGATTTTTTTTTGTGTGTGTTACATTCATCCCCATCCGTCAACTGGAAACTATTCAGACGTTTTGTAAAAGAGGATCTGTCCCTTTAAGGGGAGAGGCAAATTTTACCTCTATTCTGAACCCTGATACCTGCATTCAGATAATATAAGGAGAAGATCCATTGCGATCATAACGATTTCTCATCAATATAATGTATATGCGACAAAACTCTTACATTTTCAAAAAATATGTCAACATAATACACATACATTTTAAACCATATATTATAGAATTTTAAAAGAAGCATCAGTTTAGGTCTAGGTTCAGGTTCAGGTTCAGTTTATTCGGCAAATGAAAACAATACAAAATTAACAATCAAATTTACATTTTTATAAATAATAGCCGGGACCTCGGAGAAGCAGCATGTGCTTGTATGTGAGGCCCCATTACAGTAAATTATACAATAACACATTACGGTTAAATGACATTTAAAAGAATATATATATATCTACAAAATTACAAGTTTATGTATAGCAGTGGTTTACTGGACACATCACACTCATACACACATTCACACAGGATAGAAAAGGTGAGAGAGAGAAGAGGGTCGAAGGAGATCAAAGTAAAATGTACTGTATATTGCATGTTCTAGCATTCCAATGATGTATGACTTATAACCAGGTATGATGGTGGATATTTAGTGTACATTGGCTAATCTTATGTGCAGGTCGTACCAAAGGTATGAATTTCAAGAAATTATATTAACATTTTTAATTTGTATACTGAAGGTTAATTTTAGAAAAAAATTGCAAGCTACGTTTTCGTTAAAATATTCATTTATTTTGTGTAATTAATGTTGACTTATCGTAAGTTTGGAAAGTTCCACTTTCTCTTGCCGCCCCTCTTGATTATTGTATTCTTATTGATGTCTCATTTTTGCTTATATTCTGTATATTTTTCCAAGTAAATGTATGTTTCAATGTGTCAGCCAGTGGGCCAAATGTCAATGTTTTTTTTAAATATGGACAATACAATTTACCTATCTATCTATCTAACATGACCGAGCCCAACATGAATTTAACTTTTAAGCCTTTTCTGCTTCAATATAAATATAGTCCATGTCATATATTAAGCAAATAATTACCGTTGGTGAAGGTGATGGGACAAACTATCACTTCCGAGGCGAGCTGGATGTAGCTATCTTTCCGAAGCGAAGCTGAGGAAAGATAGCGCATACATCAGATCGCCGAGGAAGTGATAGTTTGCCATCGCCTGAAACCAAAATGTGATTATTTGCTTTATATTCCACATCGAACTTCTAGATCTAGTCTAAGCAGGCCTAATCTAACTCTAAGTACTGTTACTAGGTTTGATCTACTTACCAACAGTCAATGTTATTCCAATTTCGGTAACAGGGTAACTCCATGACAATTCCATTATATTATAACAGTTCAAAAGTCAACGGTATTACTCCTTGAACATTCCAAAAGTTAAAACGCGAAATGTAAACTCCCCCAAAACAGTTCAAAAGTCAACAAACACGAAAATAGAGTCTCTCCAACACTTGGTCTAGCGCTTTCAAGACCAAGTCCATG
Organism: Echinarachnius parma; assembly: GCA_037951105.1. NCBI lineage: Eukaryota > Metazoa > Echinodermata > Echinoidea > Clypeasteroida > Echinarachniidae > Echinarachnius > Echinarachnius parma. The sequence continues at coordinate 64,774 of JBAMJV010000380.1, forward strand.
TCAGACAGTTCGTCAAAATATATGCTTCCAGCATTGCAATAATCTTGGAACACTTTCAGGCCGAACTTAAGTTGTCGCTTTGTATTTTTACTTTCACTCTCAAGCAAAAAAATGTCAATTTCAGCTCCGTTATAGCTCAAATCTTACGTCGAACAACAGAACAAGCAGCAAACGGTGTAATGTACGATACGTATCATATGGTACATACAGTGCATAGCGTATTATATGTATGCAGCTTCAGTGTGCTATCGTATGCACAACGAATAAAATTAAATTTGTAATTCGCGCGCATAGAGTTATCACGCCACATCATTTGGGTACGGAATTTGAGTGGCCACACACGAGCTCCACAGTCAAGTCAATGCAACCGCGGAGTGTAGATAGTACTTTACCAATTATCTAGTGAGTGCAACGCACTTTCACCCAAGATATCTACACAGTGTAACGAAGTTTTCTTCTCCCATCAATGATGGGCGAAACTATGTTTCATCACGTGATTAACTTTTGACCAATCGTAGAGCAAGATTCTTAGTATGTGGAATATAATTTGAAATATTCGTCATCAACAGCAGGTGATCAACAGGTTCGTTATTTCACACCCAGTATGCCTGATACCCAATGATGGTTACATGGGATCTCTATGTTCCTCCCTGGAGAATAGGATTTCTATTATTTCATGTGTATTCGGTTCCATTATCACACGTTTTAGCGACTGTAATTCCCTTTTTCATTTCTAATCAACGTGTTTTATTATCATTTGTTAGGAGTGGCCGTCGAACAAGGAAAACGCCGGTGGTGATTGCCTGGATAGAGATAAACTAGTCATAGCTGAAGCACCTCCATCGTAAGTTGTATTGCATTGAACTTGATTTAAGATAACGTACACAAAGATAATAAATCAATATATTTATTAAAGAAACAGTCCACCCTATTAAGATAAGTCGATGGATACAATGAAAAGGGATACATGAGAAAAGCTATCAAGGGCGTAGCTACGGGAGGCATGGGCGAACGTGCCCTCAATAAGTACGGTGTTAGCAAGGATGTACTAAGTAATCTATTGTATAAAACCTCTTCTGATTCAATCATCTATTTCAATCGCAAGATTCCTTTTAACCCTATGCTAACTGGGGGGGGGGGGGGGGGGGGGTGGGGGGGTCAATTTGACCCCCCCCCCCCCTCGACTTTTTGCGCGATATTGCAGCGCGACTTCATGAGTTTTTTCATTGAAGTCTTGCGCAACTTTTGAGACCAAATTTGCGACGACCGGGTACTCTGTTCTAAAGTCACATGACCTTTTGTAAGTGAGCGTCGGCCCGAAAATCGCTAAATTTTGTGATTTGTGTACAAATCCTATGGAAATTGGTTTTTCCTATAATAGACAAATCCTTCATTATTTTTCATTCTAATCACTGCAATCATTTAATTTTGGCCTAAAAATACTTGGATAATGGTCAATAATTTATTCCATTGAAATAAACAATAAAAAACTTAAGTCAAAAAAACAAAGAAATACATAAGAAATTCCAAAAACAAAGAAATACATAAAGAAAATTTGGCTATCGCAATTTTTAATTTTGGAAAAAATGTTAATTAAGTCATAAAGTATATTTATGCACAAAATTTGCATATTCTGATCAACATTTAGTGATTTACAGCCAAAAAGAGAATTTCTGCATAAATTAGCGTACTTCGGTAATTAATATGCGCATAATTTGCATATTTAACATTGGATCGTTTAAACGAAAACATGAACGCGTCGCTAATACTTCAATGTACCTTCATGCAAAATTTCGCGTGAATCGGACAATCTTGAGGGGGGGGGGGACCCCCCCCCCCCCCCCCAGTAAAAACCTGGTCTGAATAGCCCAGTTAGAATAGGGTTAAACCAACTACATTAGTATTCATTATTCATCATCATACCGTACATATTCATTATCAGTCATATTCAAGTTACATTCAAGGTCGCGATAAACATTCCTGTTTTGGTCGCTAATTCAAAGCCGCATGGCCATATTGTGCTTCCAAATGAACGTTTACTGTATATTGTTTCTGACTAACACGAACATTGATAGTTCTTTCTGGAAAGATCCGCCATCGAATCTGTACTTCAGTCGATAGACCGCCCTCCGATCTAGCAATATTGAGGTCTCTGGTTCGATTCACAGGAAAACATATTTTTAGTCATTTGATAATATGTCGTTATTGTTAGTTTGTTTTTGTTTGTTTGTTCTTGCTTTGTTTGTTTTGGGGGGATTTATGAGTTCAAAAGTAGGTAAATTTGCGTATTGTTGATATCTGCACATTACATTGTGGGAAACAGACTGATGAAGTTAGACCAGTATGAATTATAAAAACGAATAAATACAAATGTTTTTCTTACTTTTTAAAAGTTACTTGAAATTTATTCTTTATCATTAACAAACATGTTATTTCCATTATGACAATCTTGTAAAATATTCAAAATAAAAAACTTTAAAATTCTACACATTTTTTTGTGTAGATTCCTCTACAATAATTGTGTTCAAATGACAATTTCCAAATACGTTCACAGTAAATTGATTTATTCTGGTTTCTTCTATACAGCATTGCAGTTATAGATTTTAAAACATCGCTGTGATTGTTTATGTTTTATTTAGAACCAGAAACCTACAGGGAGAGCTCTACAGGCTAGCGAGAACCATCCCGTATGACCGTTTCTACGAGGTCGGTACCAGACTTGGCTTCTGTATGGTAGAACTGGACAACCTTATGTTCAAACACCAAAGAGATGTTTACCAGGCCTCGCTTGACATGCTGATGAAATGGACGACGAGAGAAGAGAATGCTACCATGGGGATAATAGAGGACATCCTCTGGCACCCTACTCCTTGTCCGGTAGAGTCGCAGGCCACTGCATCTCAAGGTATCTTATAATTAAAGACAATCAAATCCGTACAACAAACAAAAGATAGACGCTATCTTCTGCAATCTTTCATATCTATATTAACAAAAAACGTTTGATTCGTTATAAAAGTTTATAATCAGTTATCATGGTTATGTTCGTCTTTATCTTCACCACTATCATTTAAGCCGACTGTTCATAACCACTTCCAATGATCAATTCTTGCATTACCGTTATTAACTATAACGTACTACTACTCCATTATAACAATCAGGGGCGTGGCGTAGCTAATCCCTTTATGTTGCATTTCTTTCAGTACAATCAACAATGACGCAAAAAGATCTGGAAACCTACCAAGGACAATTAAAAGCACATTACATCAGAGAATACGAGGAAATAAAAACATCTCCCTTGGATCCAGACGCGCGTATGAAGCAGAATATGATCTACACCAACCTAGAACTGATGTGTGAAGAAGGGAAACAAAGCAAGCAACTACAATATGATGGTATATTTGAGCTTTTGCAGTCAAGCGGAGGTAAGAACAAATTTGCCTTTCTAGGAGAGGCGGGTGTTGGCAAGACGACTCTCCTCGCAAAGATAGCGTACGACTGGGCTATTGGAGAACGTTTGAAGGAGATAGACCTGCTGTTTCTAATTTCGCTCAGAGACGCACAGCAGGCCCGTTTCTTCGGCGACATAGCGAATGAGTATGTATACAAGCGCGATGTTGCTGATATTGCAGGGGAAATTGTTGACGCCTATATCCGAAGTAATCCGTCCAAATCAATAATCTTATTCGACGGATTAGACGAATACAAAGGGGATGTAACAAAACTTAATTCAGGCGATGTTTTGGTGCAGATTATGAGGGGTGAGCAAATGATAAAGACGCCTCTCATTGTCACTTCCCGACCATGGCGTGCCGATCTTATCACCAGCGATGACAAGATCAACAGGCACTATACACGTGTTCGTGTAAAAGGCTTCAAGAAAGGAGACGTAACAACCTATGTTAGAAAGTTCTTCAAATATGATTCAACTTCTGCAGAAAGTCTTATTTGCTTGATAAATAACAACCGCCTAATAAGGCATCATCTAGCTCATATTCCTTTCTTCTGCGCCATGCTTTGCCACGTTTGGAAGGATGAGCCAAGAAGAGATGCGATGGGCAAGCTCCAAACATTTCCTCACATGTTTGAGGAAATGATTCAATCTATGAATGAACACTTTCACTACAAATGCAAATCAGCTGGTAGTGACGAAACCCTGGAGGGATGTCTGAAGAGATGTACAGACGTCTCCAAGAAGATAGGCAAACTGGCATACGACGGATTGCTTTCAAAGCATTTACTCTTTCTGGAAGAAGAATTTGATTGGTGCTCATGTGCCGTCCAGACAGCCTGTGAAATAGGAGTCCTATCGATGAAGAAGAGATTAGCACCAAAGGATGAGAGGAAGAAAGGAAAGGAGCACGTCATCGAGGCGGAATTTCCTCATAAACTCATGCAGGAGTGCATGGCCGGTTTCTACGTCGCCTCTCTCTATGAGTCAGACCCTCAAGAGTTTCAGAAGGTTCTGACACGAGTTATGGAAGACTACCATGAGTTAGAGTACATGCTGTCCTTTGCAGCAGCACATGGTGGAGAAGCTGGGCGGGCAGTCATGGAAGCTCTCTGCAAGAATGTGGAGGATGAGAATTTAATATTGAGAGTGGCAAATGACTGTCACAATAAAACAGCCATCGCTCCTGCAGTGGACTTCTTGCGACAGCGCCGTAAATTTACCGTTTATGGATTGAAAATGCATTATAAGTATGCACTGGCTGTGAGCATCATTAGGGTAAGGCATTCTACAGACACAGTCAAAGTGAATATTTGAATCGCTTAAAGGGGTAGTACAGTTTTGGTAAGGCTGAACTTTAGTAACCAAACCTGGACAGTAACATTATAAATTAATAGTTATAACTCCACCATGCTCGAAAGATATACAAAATTACAAATGACTAAGTAAAAAGCCCGTTATCATTCAAAAAGAGCCATTAAAACACGAGGGCGCTTTCTAAAAAGGCATTGGTTTCAACCATTTTTCATACAAAATTATGCATGTGATGTTTTATTGAATCAATGATTAAATAGAGAGATCATCAACAACTATTTAAAAAACGCTTTTGAAAATTTTTGAAAAAGTGCAAGCATTTTTAAATTTTTTGGAAAAACCATCTTATTATTTGGGCCCCAAATAATTATTAGGTCAGAAATGTTTATTGATATTTCAGCCGTTTCTGGGTCGATTTTGACCAAATAAAGTTTATTCTGCCATTAAAATTGCATGTTCTCTCAAATTCGACACTCAGTTTTTCATTACCTCACACAAAAATTGTGATGAGCAGCGCCCTCTCTACCAAAACTAAACTACCCCTTTAATGCCAAGAATAACTAAATACATTTCCATGAAAATGTAGTTGATATAACAAATGCAATAATAAGCGGCGTACGTAGCCAGCTATATATTTCAATTTCAAGATACGTTACTCGATTAAAAGAAATTACGGTTGTCTATGGTATTCCATTTTTCAAATAACCAGTTGTGTTTAAACTGGGGGAAGTTACTAGTGTGGATTTGCGCCTGATTAAGCTTTTCAATTGAATGTGCGTGATATTTTCAATACAATAATTAGCGTTGCAGCTAACAGGATAAACATGTTAATTGCTAACAGGATAAACATGTCACCTTGGGCTTGAACAATGAAAACAAAAAAATCCTACATAACCAATTCTAAAGGAAAATATGGTAAAAGGTGCATCGACTCGTTACACATGTTCTTCCTACCTTGTTCTAGTACATGTACTATGTAAATATAATTAAAAAATAATTAAAAAGTTATACCCGATGTTGTCCCTCCTATCTACGTGAATTATAATCACTTTCAACTTAGAATTGTAAACGTCAATAATTGGTATACTGTCCGGCTACAATGCTAAAAAGTAATCTTTTAAAAGGTGCGGCACATCGCACGATAAACGTTTTAGGTCACGAGTTCAAAATTTAAGCAAAACAAAAATGCAATGCAAATGATATATTTAATATTAAGTATCGGGGATAGTAATGGAAGACGTCTCGCATGTCCCTCATTACGCTCATGAATTGTGTAGTATATAATTACAACCCTAATGAATGGCCAATGTGCGACAATCTTGAACAATTGTGTGTATGTTTTTGGTTACGTGATTAACTGAAACTGGTCAGATTATGCGAAGGATAACTCATTAAACTGGCATATATTACGTTGTATTACAATTTTATATCTGTATTATTTTGTTGCTGTAATAGTTAGCTCTTATTAGTTTAATTGTTTTAATTTGGGGACATGTGGTCGATGCCCCCTATGCAAGGACAACGTTTATAACATTTGTGGTATATGTTATTATATTTCAAAAAGAACGATGACTACCCCGGTCCTATCACAGAGCCTGTGAGTGACGACCATGACACATCCTACCACGCTGGTATCGGCCTCATTTCACTTCCCAAGCTCCGGACGATGAATATTGAAGATGATACTAATGTAGACGATGCATTCTGGGAAGGAATGGCAGCAGGAGCATCACAGTCACAGGTCATTTATGATGATTAATACTTGCGTATGATGTTAGCATATAATCAACACGCATGATATCACTTGACTACTGATTGGCGAAATAGTTAAACCCGGCAATTTTGAAATAAGTTTTTAATGTGATCCCACTCATTTTTAAATGAGCACTTAATTTTATATTGTATATAAAAGTTGCTTACTCTCCTAATCATGATTATATAAAACAATATCATGTAATATCAGTGTGCTAATTGACTTTTCCAATTGACTTTGTGTGGTTTTATAGTTATCTTATCACTGGATCACATTAATGAGCAAGACTACAAACGGTTTGCCGCGTATTATTATATCAAATCTACTATTACCCAAATTAGTTTCCTACATAAGTATTTAAATTCGAATTCTAAATGGGAGCATAATGTTTTTGTTTTCAATCTAAATGTTCGTAAAATGCCTACAGACCACAAATAGTATAGGGGCATTACGTACATGTAATAAGTTGATAAGAATACAGTATATTACATGTTTGTTTAAGTGGAATAGGAAGGATGCGCGAGCGTGTTTTACATTGAGTATAAATTATAATGACTTAAAACACTAGGAATATCTTATCTTAAAGGACCTATAGCGTCTAGATGGCCTAATTTTCACAATTCGGCTCTCTATATGTAATTTTTCCTGAAGAAAAAGAATTTGGCAGTCATTTCTCATGAAATCAATCAATTTTGGGGTAATTAGTATATATATAAGTGTCCTGGAAACGCCCCTTTTAAATCGCCAAAATGTGACGTCATCTAAAGTACGGACTAATGAACTAAATTCTGCAGATGACGCGTCATGACGTAAGCCAATGAATTGTCAATCACATGTCAATCACGCTGCCGATTCTGGACCCTAAATGTGGGTGGGGCGTAAACTGGCTGCTAAATGAGATTTGGCATCAGAAAATTAGTCTTAAATCACTACTGTGTATATTTTCATGGATTTTTTTTCGGCAGACCTATTTTACAAGTCATCAACTATGGAATTAGTGCCAAAGTATGTTGTATTCTTTAGGTCCTTTAATCCGAACATCATGTATCAAAACATTAACTTTACTTTTCACAAAAAATAATGTTTTCAACATATATGTTGTGTGATCCTTTCAACATTTCTACTCATCTTATTACTCTTATCTCTTGATACCATGCCCTCTGCTCGTTTCTCAACCCCTAGAACCTACTTGCTCTAGTCCACGCATTCATACCATAATGTCAGCAATTTTAACAGCCTTACATTTCAACATAATATCCTGATTTTGAATTCATCTCATAAGGTCGAAAAACACCCAGGAAAAAACACATTTAAGATTAATTTAGTGTATACTAATTTGACCTTCAGAATGGGTACTGCTTATCCTCCAAGCCAAACATTAGCTCAGCAACGAACCATACTGAATGTATTGGCCATGGTGCCTTGGGTGATTTGTCTTATCTTATCAAATATAGTTTTATTCCCTGAAATATATACGTTGTCATTGTATTCATAGATAGATGATTGGCTGTGAATGTCCTTGACAAATATCAGAAAGTTAAAGCCCATTTTGAAATCATAGCCCCTAACAGAAATACATTTTACGTTGAGTTTTATGTACAAAAAATGAAATTGTGCAATACATCAATACACTAAGTGATAAGTTTGACAATTAAGAAAAAAAGTGTATATAATATGAATACAACACATTGTCAAACACAACACAGGCTATTTGAGGTCTTTCTACGGCCGGGGGGGGGGGGGGGGGGGGCATTGTGGCCTCCCCTTAAGATGAAAATTTGCACGCATGTTTAGTGAAGTGTATCGAATACTATGGTACTTTTAATTTTTTGAAAAATTTACTAATTTGCATATTTATGGTAATTTATGAAAATAAGGTCATAACATTCATACTTTGACCTATAATTCATATATTTTTCATAATCAAACATTGGTTTACACTACATATATTCTTTAGACCATTTGGAATAACAATTCAACCACAAAATTTGGAAGAGCCAGGTTATTCCTTATGTTTTGTATTGTTTTTTATAATTTCTTATGTATTTCTTTGTTTTTCTTATGTATTTTATTGTTTTTGTTGTTAATTCAACTATTTTGACCCCCAAAACAAACACCTAAAATGTAAACAAGACCAAATAACCAATGATATATATCTCTTCTTACGAAAACTGATATTTCCATATGTTTTGTACACAAATCATGAAATTTTAGCGATTTTCGGGCTGACATGCATAGACAAAAGGTCACGTGACTTCGTAATGGTAGGTCCGAAATTTTGTTTTAAAAAATACGCAAGACCCACCCCCCCCCCCCCCCCAAAAAAAAAGTCACCAAGCAGCGGGGCGTCATCTATACGCGTTTTCGAGCAATCGGACAAATTGCGGAGGGGGGGGGGGGGGCATGATGCCCCCCCCCCCCCCCGGCCTTATTAGGATTAAATTCTCGAGCTCTTATCTAGATAAATTAAGTACATTTTTATGGATTTTGCTAAGAGTCTCACCCATCATGCCAAGCTTTCACTTTTCAATGATAGATAGAGCATGGCATGTTAGACATTCGCATGGATGAGAGGGGCCGACACATGCTCCTATTATATCGAATTTGGTTGTTATTGATTACGAATGTATTTGACATGCACATATTTTGTCACGTGTTATATTTGTGTAACGTTCAATTATTTGTAAAAATTAATAGTATTGGATGAAAAAAAGTACAGTACAAAATACAGCATATAGTTCCTCTACATAATTTTGAATCGATAGCATTATCTCACATATATCTGAAATACATGAACATGTTATAAAGATTAGTGCAAATCCTGAAGCGTTGTACAATACATGAAATTCTTAATTTCTTTTTCATAATCAACAGATAGAACAACTGACTCTTGGAGGTAAATTTACCAGACTCTCTTTGGGTCCTGTTGCTTCTGAGCATCTCGGGAAAGCTGTCTGCACCATGCCTAACCTTCGATCACTCACAATGAGACGTGCAAAGCTTGATGATGCTCTCTTCACATCAATGTCATCATTAGCGCCATCGTCAAAGGTAAGTTACATGTATAATCAACTCCCCGTTTCTCTCTCTCACCATCTCTCTCCTCCCGTCTTTTTCATATTTCTCTCTTTTGTATATTCTAACCGAATGGATTATAGCGTACCAAACGCTGGTACTTTGCTCACTGTTACCTCAGGGATGAGAGGGGCTGACATGCCCATATATCGAATTTGGTTATTATCGATTACGACCGTATGTGTGATGCGCACAGGTTGTAACGTGCTGTAAATGACTAAGTTTACATATATTATTTGTATAATATATTGTATAATAAATAGTAATGGATGACAAATTAAAAAGCAAGTACAGCATAACTATACGTAAAATACTTAATTTTAAACCAAAAGCACAATCCAATATATAGTCTGCAATAAATGCATATGTACTGAATACCAGTACAAATGTTGAATGTGTCTAAAAATACATGAGAATATGCCTTTTTTCCCTCATAATCAACAGATAGAACAACTGACTCTTAAAGATCATTCAATTGACCGACTACATTGGGGTCATGTTGCTTCTGAGAATCTTGGGAAAGCTGTCTGCACCATGCCTAACCTTCGATCACTCACAATGAGAGGTGTGAACCTTGATGATGCTCTCCTCACAGCAATGTCATCATTAGCGCCATCGTCAAAGGTACACTAAATATCAACCCCCCCCCCCCCCCCCCTCCCTTCCCTCTCTCCCCCTCTCTATTTCCCCCCTCTTATTCATATTGATCTCTTTGGTATACATTCATATTGTAAGCGAATGTATTATAGCGTATAAGTCTGAAAGAGGAAACGGAACGCTGGTATCTTTGCTCACTGGTTACCTCAGGGAAGAGAGGGGCTGACATGCCCATAATCGAATTTGGTTATTATCGATTACGACCGTGTATGTGATGCGCACACTTTGTTACGTGCTGTTAATGTAGTAATGTAGTAATGAATAAGATGTTCGACTGACATTGTTTATTTAGAGCTTTTAAAATAGGGTAATATGATGTAGTACAATATACAGAACGTGTTACACTGAATTATGTGTTTTCTTCTCGTTGAACACACGTATTGAGATGCAAATATTTACAAATGGTATCACTTTACCATGTTTACGTTTTTGTTATAACATGTGTAATGACTGTAATGGATGGCATATTAAAAACAGCTCATAGCCCCCCCCCCCCCCCCCCCCCTCTCTAAATTCTTTATTATCCAATCAACCACTTTCATATTTGGCACACGTGTCTAGCAGGTCAAGCTCTACAAGTTGCAATCATAAACATTTTAAAGATCACCATATGAGGGCGCTATTTATGATAATATGATGAAAAACATAGACAATGTCAGAATTTTGAGGTTTTGCAGCTGTTTTTGCCAAGTGGACTGATATCAAGTGGGCAAATTTAACTTTTTAACATAGTTATGTAATATTACATATTCTGGAACATAGATCATGACATTTCTGTGGAATTTGATGGGTTTTAGAGGCCCATTAGGTCCGCAAAGTCATTGTGGAGGTGACCTTCACACGACTTATCAGACACATTACAGTACTTGATAATTTACGTATGCAATTTCTTCAATTTTTGACCTATAAACCTGAACCAAATTGATTTTTTTCATATCGAAATGTTTGTAGACATCATAAGAAACCCCATTGGCAGATTTTAATCAGAATAATATCATAACAATAGATCAAAACTATATATGATTTAATTATTATTATATTCATTGTTTTGCGCCATCTTGTCCTTACAAACAAAGAAAAACAAAAGAAATCTCCATGAAATTAATTTCAGATCATGACAACTTGTTACCGATGATTCTCATAAAATTTGACCAGAAAAACACCCAAACTTCATTTGTTAACATAAGAGAAAAATCTAGTCAAAGTTTATACCAAAATGTTTGGAAGAAGATTTTAGGAAAAGTCACCAAATTTGGTGACGATCGAATGAAAACTGTGGAAGCGGTGATCGAAAGTATGGTAGGGGGGCTCATTCAACCACCCCCCCCCCCCCCCCCCGCCTTGGGCTTGATTGGGTTAATGTATAATTTCGAAATTTTGCCCTTGATTCCTCTCCATTCTCAAGTGTACAGCACTTATAATTTTACTCCTATTACTTCATAATTACATATAATAAGTTATGAATGTAATGCGGTTAAAAGGGCTACCCAGCAACGAAATCATATTTGAAACAACAAAACAACATGATTGACCAAACTGCATTGTCCCATTTTGACATGCAATTCGAGAGGAATATGCTATTACTCATATCCTGACCAGATCGGAAGAGTCAGTTTCACGCAATTAAATGTAGAAGAAATTCCATGAAATTGATCATGACACCAAATCATGTTGATTGCACTGCATCATTTTAATATTTCCCGTCATCAATATGATCGACTGAACAACAAGAACACAAAATACTGAGACCCTGTCACACATGTTAAAAGGGTTATTACACATTATAAACTGATAGTTATAACTGTACCATGCTCGAAAGGTATACAAAATTACAAGCGACTAAGTAAAAAGCCTGTTATCATTCAGAAAGAGCCATTAAAACACAAGAGGGCGCTTTCTAAAAAGGCATTGGTTTCAACCATTTTTCATACAAAATTATGCATGTGATGTTTTATTGAAATAATGATTAAATAGAGAGATCATCAACAACTATTTAAAAAACGCTTTTGTAAATTTTTGAAAAAGTGCAAGCATTTTTTTAATTTTTTGAAAAAATCATCTAATTATTTGGGCCCCAAATAATTATAAGATCAGATATATTTATTGATATTTCAGCCGTTTCTGGGTCGATTTTGACCAAATAAAGTTTATTCTGCCATTAAAATTGCATGTTCTCTCAAATACGACGATCAGTTTTTCATTACCACACAAAAAAATTGTGATGTGCAGCGCCCTCTCTACCAAAACTAAACTTCCCCTTTAAACCATAAACGGAACTCGAGCCATTGTTGAAAAATCTTCGATATTTAAACAATATTGACTTGCCTTGAGGGCGACACGACAAATATTGCCCTCACTAGATTCATATTGCCCGAGTCGAAGACGAGGGCAATATGAATCTAGTGAGGGCAATATTTGTCGTGTTGCCCGAAAGTCCAGTCAGTATTGTAATTATTAGCAAATCAGACATCTCGAGAAAACACGAAAATATCGTAAAATGCACGAATAATTTCCTGTAATAGATAAGTAAATGGTTGAATAAAATAAGTATTTAAACATACCAAAAGTCTCTGCCTGATAATGTCAAAAGTACGGCTGCGGCTTGTTTAATATTCAAACCAATGGCAAATCACTATCACGAGTTTTTTCCCGCGAGCCAGTTTACTTTGAAATATTTTGAATACGAATCGTGAAGTACCTACCCCGGATGTCCCCATCGAATATCATTGACCGGCAAATTACACACAAAATCCCATTGACTTTTCTGAGCGGGCAATAATATTTTGTCCATTGGTTTACTGTGTATTCATATTGACCGGCAAATTACACACAAAATCCCATTGACTTTTCTGAGCGGGCAATATTATTTTGTCCATTGGTTTACTGTGTGTTCATATTGATCGGCAAATTACACACAAAATCCCATTTACTTTTTTGAGCGGGCAATATCATCTTTTTTTCAACCGTAGTTTTGTTGGCTTATTCAACTGCGAGGGCAATATCGTCTAAAAATTGCCCTGCTCAGATGTCTGCTATGGTTAATAATATGTATTATGTAATCTAGTTCAGGCAATATTTGTCGTGTCGCCCTCAAGGCCAGTCAATATTGTTTATTTATTTCATGTTACTATTTCAAACCATCTTCCATTGTTTATTTTAGTGAAAACGTGTCAAAGGAAACCCACCAACCACAGTGATAAGATATTTATATGGAATATGAACTATATCAGTCAGTGGCGTAGCGACGGTGGGGGGGGGGGGGGGGGCACGTCCCCCCCCCCCCCCCCCCCATAATTTGGAAAAAAAAACATAGAAAACATAAGGGGACATTTTTGAAAAAACAAAAGACATACATAAGGTGTGCCCCCCTCAATAATTTTGCGTGCCCCTCCCCCCCCCCCCCCAAAAAAAAAAAAAAAAAAAAAAAATCAGTCCGACCACGCTACAAGGCTTAGTACACTGTATAACTGCCGTCCCGTAACATACCGACCATAAAAAAGAAAATTGAATTTTCCAATGACAATGTTGAACTTCCTTATGAAAAATTAATTGCGCTTTTTCTTAATTCATACATGCATGATTATGTTGTCTTCTTATATCTACTTTTAACATTGTGTTCCACAGATACAAACCTTGATTCTGAATAGTATCGAACTGACAGCACTACGTAACCTTGCCTTCATCATGTCACTTCCAAGACTCCAATCTCTCACACTGCACCTCATCTTCATCGAATCAGACACAAGGACAAATCATTACTTGGTTAGTGATGTTCATCATGGGATTATGACTCTGATATTTGGGGCAATATTATGATTTGTTTTAAAAATTATATAGGGATAGTCCTACACTTTGGTTTAGAGGGCGCATCAAACCATTATTTGTTTTTCGTGTGGTAATGAAAAACTTATTGTAAAATTTGAAAACACCCATCATTTTAAAGACAGAATACACTTTGGTTAATACAAATCGGTTCAGAAACGCCTAAATATGCATAAAACATATCATATTTTAGTATTTGTTGGGGCCAACATTTTATTATTCAACCATGAAAGAAAATATTTATAAATCCTACAGTTTTGAAAATAAATCAAAGAGACTTTAAAATAGATTTTGCTGATCTCTCTAATAATCATTTTAGCCAAAAATCACATTTACTTTCTTTATTATGTTGCAACATCCAGGTGTTAGTAGGGCGCGCTTTTGTGTTATCGACAGCTCTTTACACTGTTAAAACGCTGTGTAAACAAATTCAACAACTTGTTTAAATGTTTCAACAACCGCTGTTTAACATATGAACCATCCAACTGTTGTTGAAGACATTCAACAACCCCAGTTGTTTAAAGTTTACACAACTGTTGTTTTAATTTGTTATACAACTGTTGTTTAGAAATAGAAAATACAAAACAAGATGTAACACCGGCAAGGATAGGATTCGAACCGGGGGTCTTTGGGTTTTAAGTCTCACTCTCTACCGACTGCGCTATCTCGGTTCGCTTGGTTTGTGGAAGGACAAATAGGTTTTGACGCGGTGATTTTTGCGGTCGAAACTATCACGTGATTTAACACGTTTCAACAGCGCTTGAACAATGGCTGCTTAACACAACCCTTCTTTGTACAACTTATCATGCTACACCTAAAGTTGTATGAAAAGATTCAACAACCATTTTTACACAGCGTTTTTTTACACAGCGTTTTAACAGTGTAGTAATACATGTACAAAATAGCCCTGTAACCTAGCCTTTGATATGATTTCTACCATTCAAGCACCATTGCGTGATAACTTTTAGTTTTGTTATGATAACTTGCAAGTGCTAGTTAATAGATTTCAGTTTGTCCAACATTGTACTAAAACTACTATTGAGCATTACCATAAATTATATCAGTCATGTAATCATATATCCAATGCAGGTTGCTACATTTTTCTGCATAATTCACGTATTCAAAGGTATTTGCAAACTAAACATTACAATATCAAATTTTATGGATACACATTCTGGACAAACTCAACTTACTTGTGTAAGTTGCGACATTTCGCCGATTGACAGCCGGTTTCATCTGGCAACCGGTCAAAGGGATAGTGGTCCTTTGATTAAAAAAACGTTGATATCTATTTCGACTGGATGAGTGAGTATACACATCAACTTATAAATGACACGAGACATGCATTGTCCTGTCTAAAGTTATCAATGGTGTAATCTTTCTCAGTAAAAGATCCCCCATCCTGTGAACATATTAATGTTCTTTCTCTGGTATGGGAAGTATCTCGATCCGTTTTTAATTTGTATATATTTCTTTCTCTCTTTTTTTTTTTTTTCTTTTTTTTTTGGGGGGGGGGGGGGGGGGAGGGGGCACTCTCTATTGTGCGCTCACACAACACACACAGGGCCCCCTGGAGATGACTAATTGGCCTACAGTATAACTGTTTTTGGTTTATTTCTGTAAGACTGATTCAGTATATATACGTGTTATATTTTATCATTTAAAACTGGATCTAATAGGCATTCATGTATCCGAGATAGGTTGCAGATCTTCATCCTGACCCTACAATGCCCTTGAAATGTGCCGTCTTTGTAACGCCCCGAATAAAAGGTTACGATAAATGGTGCAATACTAATGCTGCAACGATGTACTCTTATTATTTATTAGTAATAGTATTGATTGCTTTATTTTCAATTTGTATTGTTATTACTGTTTTTGTAATTTTACTAGTATTATTATCATCATTATTATGATCATATTATCATCCTCAACATTATTAGTATTACTAATTTTGTTAAATATTACTTAACTAACTGCTGAAAAATCACTGTCATAACAAATTATGCCCATTATCTCTGTTAATGTATTGTACACTATTTTGTATACATGTTTATTTTATGTGTAACAGGAATGTTCTGATGGTAGTTCTGTTGTGGAGCTTGAAGTTGATGACTACTCAGTGAATGTTCTCTGTGATCTGGGCCTCCACCCGCTATGTCCCAAGGTGGAGAAACTCACAATCGCAAACACTACATATAGGGACGATAATGTTAAACAAGCCGTCATCGCTAAGATGTGCTCTGGGTTCACCAATCTCCGTGAACTACATGTGCGAGGTGTATCTAATGTGAAGTCTCTTCCCGACTCTGCGTCATTCAGCGAGGCAGTGATGACATCATGTCCTCGACTCACCAAGTTATCAGTCACAAACGTGGAGGCCGGTAACCAGAAGGCAGCCGACATCATCCGATCCATGGAAGCTCATGGCCCTCTCAAGAGTATCTCGTAAGTAATATAAACAAAATGTACTTACCAAGACACATCTAGTGAGCACATGATTAATATACATAAAGAAATAAACAGACAGACCAACCAACATGCGAGTTATTTATTTGTATCTCTGTATTTATTTCCGATTTATTTAAACAGGGTAGCCCTTCCAGTATCGAGTACTGCTCTACCAAGGGGCCCTGTATACAGATATAAAAGCATACATTCATGACATGGATACAACATGACTAAGATATAAGTTACACATAAAAACAGAGTTCAATACGAAAAACAATTACAAATGACATACATATAGAATAAATTAAAGATAAAGCAAGTTAAATACAAAAATAAACAAAATATATGTACATAATGTACCAGCTCGAAAGAAATATCACTACAAATATAAAAAGCAACTCAAAACACTCAGCTTATCTAACGCAATTTAAATAATTTTTCTCCTAATGTGATTGTATAATATGTTTTATGTGCATTTTCAAATTCTTGTTAGTCTTAATGTATATTTTATACTTGTATAAAATATACATTTAGACTAACAAGAATTTGAATATGCACATAAAACATATTATACAATCACCTTAGGAGAAAAATAATTTAAATTTCTTTGTTTTTAAATGTGATCTGTTGCAAATATACATAACGGTACATATCAGTATAATAATTAATGTTCTGTTTATACTGTATAGATTCACGAGATGCAATACCACCGATGATCTGAACGCACTGTGTGATGAGATCAACAGGAAGGGAGGACTGGATGTGAGCATTACACATGGGGAGGTAGGTATAACAGGTTGGGTTAATTACATATGAGAGGTTATACATTGTAATACTGTATAGTTATGATGATAATCATGGTAAAAATGATACATGTACATACTCGATAATGATAATCGAGGGTGTTACTATGATTATTTTTATTTTTATTAGTATTAGCAGGAGTTAAATTGGTTTGATTTTTTTCTTACTACTACTACTACTACTACTACTACTATTACTACTACTACTACTACTACTACTACTACTACTGCTATTACTACTACTATTACTACTACTACTACTACTACTACTACTACTACTATTACTACTACTACTACTACTACTACTACTACTACTACTACTACTACTACTACTACTACTACTACTACTACTACTATAGTACTACTACTACTTCTACTGATACTACTACTAATACTACTACTACTGTCTACTACTACTTCTGATTCTACTACTACTACTACTACTACTACTACTACTACTACTACTACTACTACTACTACTACTACTACTACTACTACTACTACTACTACTACTACTGCTACTAGTAGTAGTACTACTACTAGTACTACTACTACTACTACTACTACTACTACTACTACTACTACTACTATTACTACTACTACTACTACTACTACTACTACTATTACTACTAATACTACTACTACTACTACTACTACTACTACTACTACTACTACTACTACTACTACTACTACTACTAGTAGTACTACTACTACTTCTATTGATACTACTACTAATACTACTACTACTGCTTCTACTACTACTACTACTACTACTACTACTACTACTACTACTACTACTACTACTTCTACTACTACTACTACTACTACTACTACTACTACTACTACTACTACTACTACAACTGCTAATACTACTACTACTACTACTACTACTACTACTCATAGGCGTACCCAGGGGGGGGGGGGGGGGGTTGGTGGTTCAACCCCCCCCCCCCCCCTCCGTTGACCAAAAAATGACTGTTTTGGAGGGTTTGAACCCCCCCCCCCCCCCCCTTTGAAAATTATTACTGGTCTCGAGACCAAATTTTAGCGGTCTCGACCATCATTATTGATGGCCTCGATCTCGAAAAGTGTGAAGAACCCTGGTCTAGACCTCGAAAATTCGGACCGGTCATGGTCTTGGCTTCGAAAATTTTCCACGACTACCCACCCCCCCCCCCCCCCCCCCCCCCCGCTGATGACAGGATTTGATCAATCACTGGGTTCTGGTCTAGGCTTCTAAAATTTGTTTTAAATTTGGACCGGTCTTGGTCTCGGTCTCAAAACATTTTTAACCTGGCCTGGTCTCGGTCTCGAAATTTTGGACCGGTCTTGATTTGATCTCGGTCTCGAAAATGTTGGGATCGGTCCTGGTCTCGGCTTCGACCGCTGACAATTTTTTTCCTGGCAAAATACCCCCCCCCCCCCCCCCCCTTGAAGACATCCTAGGTATGCCACTGCTACTACTACTACTACTACTCCTACTATTACTACTACTTATACTATACTATTTATATTACTAATAATAATAATAAATTTAAACAAAATAATACAAATAATAATAATAATAATAATACTCATACTTCTACTACTTAAAGTAATATTAATATTAACAATTATGATAATAATAGTAAGATACTACTAATTCTACTAATATAGGTTTTCCATGCCAAATTCGTCTGAACAGCATATTTGTAAGAAGGGTTATACTTTTATTTGTGTACAAACGTTTGAATTTCTTGTTTTCCATTCAAACTGGAATATTATGAAGATATATTATGTCTTTCGCAAATGTAACACATCCAAATGATTGCGCTAGATAACAGTTTGTGTACATTTGCACTCATATATATAGTCAGCATTCTGTAGCCATTTCATCTGAAAACCAGTCAAAAGTCATCAGTTTTCAACAGATCAATCAGTCTGATCTATGTTCACTACAATATGTGGTTGATTGTTTCAGGCTAAATACCAATGGGAAGACGAGTTGTAAGACCAGGAATGAAGGATGACATATCGGATGAGGCTGAGCAATACTCGAGGAGAAGCTGCTTCAGGGTGTTCGGTGTGTTCCTGAAACCATGGAAGCAAACGCAGACGAACTAGTTAGCTATGCACATTGCTAGCATAGCGAAGGGGAAGCTGGGCATCACTCTCGGCATCGAATACATCGATCAAGAGGAACCATCAAACAGCGCCCACCGGAAAGAGCAAAACAGTGACAGCACTCACAATTTTACTAAAACATTATGGCAGACCTAGTTACCATCGATGTCATCACCAACACCGTCGACGTCCTCGACTGCATTTTTTCCTTCCTCGACGCCTACGGCATCGGTATTATTGGGCTTATTGGCGCCATGTACGCTTTTGATACCGGGTACGCCAATCAATCAATTGATTAATAAAATGTGTATTGGTGTGATCTGATATGTCCACAAAGTAATTCGTAAAAAGTTACGTTAATTGGATGTTTATGGGCCGAGAAATTAGCACAAATGCAAAGTGATATCTACTAAATCATTGCACGTAATGTGTACACAGCTTTAATTATCCCGTAGACAGTTTAATATCTGAACATTTCAATCGTAAATATCTTTTGAACGAAATGGAAATTTGAAAAAACCAAACCTGTCCCGTGCTTTTATTGCTACTATGAATATGGCACGGTATGAGAGATCCCCTAGAGTTCCGAGTAAGTTTTGAGGATTTGGACAATGTTACTTTAAAGTGCCTTCAGACTTGTGTTTCTAACCTTTCAATGGATACATACGTTATCTTCTATAGATATATTATATATTGCTGTATTTTCTGTATTGAAAATGTATGCATGTGCGTGTACTTCAATTATAACTTTTTGTCCATTCTTTTAAACATTGTTTAATAGTGGCCTTATGTTAATTTGAGAACCGGATTCTCAAACCATGCAATTCACTTGTTATACATGATTTAATTATTCATTAATGGACCATAGAAGAACAGGACCATTTTGAAAATGGTCCTGAAATGGGCCTTCCAACCGTTTTGGTACTCTATATAATTGACTTACTCTATTATCATTTGAAATGTGCTTTTATGTATTTTTTGTGTACTTGTATGTATACATGAATTTCGGAAATAAAAACAAACATACAATGAGACGATGAACGTCTTGACGTACAGTATTTTCTTTAAAATGAGGTATTAAACAATCGTTCATGCATGCGTCCGAAGTGTTTTATACAGAATACACGGCATCAAAGTGCCTACATGCATGTTTGTATTTTCAATATTTAAGTCAAATGTGTTTGTGTACATCCTATTCGAGAGGCCTTATGCTGATTTAGAAAACGGATTCAAAAAGTTTGCTTCCGTCTTTGATTTTATTTCCGTGTGGTGATAATCATTCCGCACAGATTGCGTTGACTATTACAATGAGGCTGTAAGGTATCATAAATCGCGTAGCTCGATTTGTTATACAGAGTACATTGAGATGTGTGTGTCAGCTTTCGATGTATATCAAATATCTTATACATATTTGTGTAATGTATGTTAAATGTGTGACATGGCAGGAACTTGCATTAACCCTATCAAGCCCAAGGGGGGGGGGGGGGGGGGGCTCATGTAGTCTGCAACCATACTTCCAGTTACCCCTTTCACATTTTTAATTTCATTTTCACCAAATTCGGTGACTTTTCCTAAAATCTTATTACAAACATTTTGGTATGAATTTTGACTAGATTGGCCTCTTCCAGTTGCCATGGTAACCATAAACTATTGAGTTGAGAAACGGATTTAAAACCAAAAAATGCCCGATCTAGGGATCTAGTAACTTTGTTAATAAGTGCAAACGGTGATGAGAAATTAGCAAAAATGCAAAGTGATATTTACTATCTCATTGCACTTACTTGGTTTACACAGCTTAAATTATTCCGTAGACAGTTTAAAATGTGAACACTTCAATCGTAAAATCTTTTGAATGAAATGTAAATTTGAAAACCGAAACCCGTCCCGTACTTTTATGAATATGGCAAGGTATGAGAGAACCACTAGATTTCCTAGTAATTTTGGAGAATGTTACTAAGTCCAGAATAGTTTTGGGTCAAATGTAATTTTCGTATTTAAATCTTGCACATTATCATTAAAATTAACAATTATAGTTCAATGCTGCTTGAACGGTAGTAAAACATATACGCTGTTAAAGGACCTAAATAATACAACATACTCTGACACTTATTCCATAGTTGATGACTTGAAACATAGGTCTGCCGAAGAAAAAAAATCCATGAAAATAAACACAGTAGTGATTTAAGACTAGTTTTCTGATGCCAAATCTCACTTAGCAGCCAGTTTATGCCCCACCCACATTTAGGGTCCGGAATCGGCAGCGTGATCGACATGTGATTGACAATTCATTGGCTTACGTCATGACGCGTCATCTACAGAATTTAGTTCATTAGTCCGTTCTTTAGATGACGTCACATTTTGGTGATTTAAAAGGGGCGTTCCCAGGACAATTAGATATTTACTAATTACCCCAAAATTGATTGATTTCATGAGAAATGACTGCCAAATTCTTTTTCTTCGGAAAAAATTATATATAGAGAGCCGAATTGTGAAAATTAGGCCATCTAGACGCTATAGTTCCTTTAAGTTACAGGGCTGTTTTCATTAAAATATTCGCCGTTAATACAAGACGGCGCCCTCCAGACACCTCAAGCTTAAACCATTTCTAAATTAATAAATGTGAATGTGATGTTTGATTAAAATACTTTTGCAATAGAGAGATCATCAAAAACAAATTAAAAACCATTTGGGTAGATTTTCAAAATTGTGTAGTATTTTAAAATATATGTTTTGATTATTGAATAAATTTTGATCCCCATTTTGCACTTTTATTACAATCTAATATACTTATGAATATTTCCGCTGTTTCTGAACCAATTTGATCAAATAAAGTTGATCATGTCATTAAGCTTGTGTGATCTTTCCAATTTTACACTCAGTTTTGTATTACCTCACAAACAATATTTTTGTGAAGCGCCCTCTGTACCAACATGAACTATTCCTTTAAGCGTCTTTGAGTTATACTCTGAGAATTGAAAATTGTTCCTGAGATCATTTCTTGACTATGTATATAAGGTAATTGCGGTGATATATATGTACCTACGGATGTGATCATGCGATGGTAATTGTCTAATGTACAATACATTGCATTTTAGTGTATTTCTCTCCTATTCTGTACATTATGCCAAATGTGGTCATGTTTGGTACTCCATTGCTTTATAATACCCAATGTACAGCAGAATATATTCATATGTGTTTGTAATATTTAAATGTACATATATTTTTTCGCATTTATACAGATTCTTATTGTTGCGTCTATATTCAAAATGTATATTTGTGCAGATTCTTGTATTAGGTTTATTCGAAAACCATTCAAACAGATTGTCGTTGACTTATATTCCGACGTGATGACTATAAAATAATATTATATTCTTATAATGAGGTATTGAGACATACTTATAGCGGGATGTTATACAATCATGCAGCTGTATTGTTTTAGCTGCCTCGTTATACAATACTGTGCACAGCGTTCTTCAAAAATCATACTCTTTCGAGTACGTAATACAATATACTGCACGGTAATCTTTCACAGTTTCCATACAAAACTGTACTGTAGTATTTGTTTTCATAACCCTAAATTTAGATACATTGTCACTGTTTAAGTACCATTATATGATGCCTTTGATACAAGACTGCGGTGTTCTTTCAAAAATCATAGATATATATTGTAATACAATAATACCTACATATTCCTTAGATAAATTATCACTTTGTAAAAGATCATTATACTCTTTAAGTGTCTTATAATTATGTGCTATAGTGTTTTTCACAACCATGTAGATACATTATCACTTTCCTTTGTAAAAGATCATTATTGATGATCCTTTTGCCTCGTTCATGGTGGCTTAGCGGTTACGTCCGCCTCATTCATGGCAGGTCATGATCGTTTAGAATATGACTTGTAATCGTATCGGAGGATGATCTGAACTTCGATGTTTGTGCTAGTGAAGCCATGCGTTGGCTCACCCCGTGATGAAATTAAATGTCTGTTTGAAACAAACTCCTGGAAACTGTGTTGTCATATAGTCATTATTCCTGTTATAGAATCCATTCCCTTAATTCAGTCTTCGTAGATCTATGTAAACAAACATTGTGACGTCACGGGGTTGCGCACCTTCGGCACAATGGTTGCACACCTTCGGCACGATGGTTGCGCTGCTAGCGGCACGACGGTTGCACAGGTATCGGCACGGTAGTGCAGGTGGTGAAAAGTAATCAATGCCCACGTGATTGATATTAGCCAATCACGTTACTGAATTTACCGGAGCCGTTTTATAATTATTAATAAACAAACCAACCCGTGTGCGTGCGTGTGTGTGTGTGTATGTGGGTATGTCGTACGTGTGTGCGCGTGCGTATGTGTGTGTGTGTGTGTGTGTGTGTGTGTGTGTGTGTGTGTCTGTCTGTGTGTGTGTGTGTGTGTGTGTGTGTTTGAAATTTGAAAGAGCACTAATACATTTGAAAACAGAATCAACTTTGTTTGATCAAAATCGGTTCAGAAACAAATGAAATATCCATGAATTATATCCAATTAGATTAAATGTTGGGGACCAACTTTAATTCAATAATTTAAGAAATTCTTTGAAATTCCAATGCATTTTTAATATACGCAAATGTTTTTTAAATTGTTTTGTATTTAATATTTATTTTAATCAAACATCACATTATTTTGCTTTATATAATGAATATGTTGAAACTTGAGGTATCTGGAAGGCGGCCTCTTGTGTTAACGGCTAAGGCTTTAGCCAATCCATAGATTTGTATAGATATACAGGGTGGCCCAAAAAAAAACGGAACGGGGCACTTCCCAAAATAAAGTATACCAAACTATTTATGTCCATCATATAAGGTGTCTTTTCCAATGAAAGACGATACCAAGAACAGTAATTTTGGTCGTGTAGTTTTTGTTTTAGGACGCTGTGAGTGAGACCATGTCAGGTGCCAAATTTTGTCAATTTGTACCTAGTCAGGGCCAGTAAAACCGCACTCACTGCCCGTAATACCATGCCCATTATCTCTGCACACGGCTGAATGCACACTGTCAATGGTGCGCTGTGTTATTCGCTATGAAAGGCGGTGTGTGCGGTTTTACTTGCCCTGACTAAGTAGAAATTGACACAAAACGGAACCTGACATCATGTCACTCACAGCGCCAACTACTCAACCAAAATGGTTGTTCTTGGTATCGTTTTTCATTGGAAAGGACACCCTATCCGTTGGACATAATAATTGTGTTGCTGTATTTTGGGAAATGCCCCGTCCCTTTTTTTAGGGCCACCCTGTATAACAATGGGCGCCATGTTATTATACCAACAGTGTGCACTCATGAATGCTTCTATACATGTTTGACCCTTAAAACACACAACGCATACATGCACACACAAACTTATTTACTTTTTGTTTTAAGTTTTTTTTTAAGTGATTTGTTATTTCTCCAAATTATAAGCATATAACATTTACAATTATTATTCATAAAAAAGGACTAGAACATTATTACAGTTTAATGAAAGATAAAGTAGAAACGATTATCTTACATAAACAAAGTACAAATCAAGTGTATATTCAATTCCCAGAACCCATAAAATAAACATAATGGAGATTATAACAAAAGATAAAAAGAACTAAGACATGCTCCTTCCTCACGTCTCCTTTACCCCCCCCCCCCCCCCTCACGTCTCCTTTACCCCCCCCCCCCCCCCGGCACGCGAACATTTTTTTCCTAAGAACTTTTTGTCTCTGGCGCATGCGCACATGATTCCTACGAAATTTTGTCGAATATCAGACTTTAGTGAAAACTTTGCATGATACATTTACTAAATGAACCGCTACTCACCATGTATTATGGCAAAAGAAAAGAAGAGTCATAAGAGAGGATTCGAACCCCTGATACCAAGTGTTGAAACCCACAGCGTGACCAATAGGCTACGCAAACCGCTGATGGTCAGTCTGGTCTCATTGTAATTATAACCCTCAAACTCAATCCTAGTTATGAATATTCATGAGTAGCCCACGTCGCTGCTTATGAATAATTCATTAGGAAAAAAAGTTCGTAGGAAAAAAAAATTAGCCCCCGGCACACTCACCCTCTCCCCCCTGCCCCTTAAATCTGCTCACATTCCTTTACAAATAATGTTTACAAATACATGTACATCATTATATCAATACTTTTAAAATATTACAAGCTCACGGGAGAAACATCGCGTATAAAGAGTTTTGTATATCCTTACAATTAAATCTTATTCTAATTTTACCGTTTCCCATGTTTGTAAGTGTAGCCCTTATTTCCCCATTTTAATTGCTATTCCCTTTTCTTGGTCCTTATAATCTAATAACAGTTTCTGTATTTTATCAATGGTTGGTAGTACACCCTCTTTTCTAAATACATATCGAATATATTTTACAATAAAAATGATAATTACAACTTTGTATTCTATTTAAAATACCTGTGACAATCCAACAAATATATCCCGCCAATTTAAGTCCTTTATTTCATCTAACTCAAAACATTGTATCAAAGTACATACACAATTCACAAACACGTACACACATGCACACCCACACACACACACTGACACACACACACACAGTCACATAAACACACACATACACACGGAAACCAAAACTAACTAAAAGTTATTTTTTTCAGGATCGACGCCTATCATTAAATGTAATATGAGTTAATTCGGAAATGCTATATCTTAATGGGATAGTACAGTTTCAGTCAAAGAGAATATTTGTATAAAACTTGTATGGTTATCATTGAAACTAACATTCAATAATGCATTAATTTTAATAGACCTATCAACCTTTAAAGGGATAGTTGAGTATTGGTAAAACTTAACTTTAGTAACCAAAACCTGCACCATTACGGTACAACTTCACCATTCTCGAAAGTATACACAATTACAAACGACTAAGTAAAACCCTGTTATCATTCAAAATGAGCCGTTACAACTCAAGAGGGCGCTCTCTAAAAAAATCATTGGTTTTAGCCATTTTTCATACAAAATTGTGCATTTAATGTTTTTTTAAATAATAATTCAATAGACATATCATCAACAACTTTTTAAAAACCTGTTTAGATTTTTTTCAAAGTAGTCTTTGAGCATTTTTTTTACTTTTTTCTAAAAAGTCAAAATATCCTCTGGCGAAGAATCTTTTGAATACAAATATGTTTATGGATATGTCAGCCGTTTCTAAACCGATTTTAATCAAATAGAGTTTATTCTGTCATCAAAATTGTATGTTCTTTCGAATTTGACAGTCAGTTTTTCATTATCTCACAACAAAATATTTTGTGAAGTGTCCTCTTTACCAATAGCAATACTCAACTATCCTTTTAAGTTACAGGACTGTTTTAATTAGAAAAGCAGCCATTAACAGAGCCGTATCGACAGACGGTATGGCTAACTCGGTTTCCAGTTTCAGGCGAATGCGCTCTAATGGTCAATATGTGTGCATTTATGTGCATATATGTCCGCACATATATGTGTGTATTGTGTATGTATGTTAGTTAAGGTGTGCCTGTACGTGTGTATGATTGTGTACGTGCGCGCTTGTGTGTGTATGTGTGTTTGTGTATGTGTGCGAGTATTTTTGTGTGTGCGTATGTGTGTCTGTTTATGAGGGTGAGCGTTCATGTGTGAGTGGGTGAGCGTGCGCGCGTGTGTGTGTGTGTATGTGAGTGTTTGTGCGTATATGTTTGTGTGCTTGTGTAGCTGTGCGAGTGTGTGTTTGTGTGTGTCGAACTGATATGAAACGGAAGGAGAAATGGTGCAGTGGGACTAGGCCATTATGTTACGAACGCCATGTTACAACTCCCAACCGTCCAAAAACCTCAAAACCTATGAACAGCCATAAGTGTTTAAAAATCATCACACTAGCCTGGCGATTATTTTACTCTCCAACTTCTCTATTAAACTCCAAGGCACATGTTCGCGTCCATTGGTTAACAACGGAGGCATCCGGACCGACGGGCGCTTCAGGAATTACCTGGTCGGAGAGAACGTGATGCTGAGCTGCGATGCCGGTTTTTACCCGACTGACAACACCGTGCTGACATGTCAGGCAAGCGGCAAGTGGAACCCAATGCCGGCCTGTAGCACATCAGACCCAACGTGGTGGATGATCGGCGAGTTCCACTGGTCTCATAGAAATATAGACGACACCGCATAGGCGTGAGTTTCTTCTCGCCATGGGGGGGGGGGGGGGGGGGTGGGTGAAACGTCGACGAGGTAGTAAAGCGACCATCCCAGCAGTGTGCCCTAGATTTTCCAACTAATAGTTTTTTACCGAATGATACCTTACTTCTAATGGCGCATTGTATCATCCAGAACTAAACAATAGTAGGCTTCTAAAAGCCAAATGACAGTTTTGAGAAAATTACCAAAAATAACTTTATTGGCCAAACTAATTGATTAATTTGTTAAAGTAGTACATTACAAATGGCTTGTGTGAACAATTCCTAACCTTAAATTTAGAAATCAGTGTTTTATCAAGGATCATGCCGCTGAAATTGGGCCTAAATTCACCACCAGTTCGGCCTGTTACGCTGGCGTATCTATACGCTCATTTGCGGATCGCACGTTGTGCAGCATTTACCATATAGGCACTGTACGCAGCCGCGAACATGCGAATTAATTGTGTCAGCCGCTGACAGCTTAATTTTGAACATTTTATTGCACAAATATTCAAATTCAACGCAGTTTGTGTCAAAATTTTGACATTGAAGGTAAATAACAGTATACCGGTATGTGAAACGTGCGTTTGCTATTGAAAAACAGGTACAGAATCTGGCCTATACATGTATAATCTCCATATCAAGATAGACCCCAAACTTATAACGTAGTTGTTTTAATAATTTTCTCGCTCTCTCTTTCTCTTCTAGGGATTGCGATTGCTTGTTTCATCGTTATCATATGTCTGATGGGCATCTGCATGATCTGCTTCGTGAGATGGAGCAAGAAAGACCAAGAGTAAGTATGAGTCTTTAAAGTGATCCATAGTTGAGTTTTGGTCAAACTGAATTTTTAGTAACCATAACCCAGCTAGCCACCTGACGTCGTGCCGATGTCATAAGTTGTTGGCCGGATGTCGGCTTATCGCGGTTGGCTCGAGGTTAAAATGTCCGCCAGCCCAACATCGTCACTACGTCATTTTTGTGATATATTGGCATAACGTCAATTTCCGACAATGGCCCAACATCATCTCATGACATTGGATCAACATAACATTATGATGTCGGCTCGAGGTTAAAATATCCGCTAGCCCAACATTGTCACGACATCATTCTGTGATGTTGGCCCAACGTCAATTTCCGCCAATGGCCCAATACAAATCGATAAGACATGAATATGACATCTCAATGATGACGCCATAGCGATACCCTGCCGATGTCAGCCTCTGGCAGCTATGAAACAAGTCGGCAAATGGTCATAAAATTGATGTTGCGCCAATGTCAATAGTTCGACATAAATATGACATCTTATAAATGACGTCGGGCTAATATCGCGCCGATGTTGGAACTGGTATCAATTTAAGAGATCGGTAAATGGTAGTGAAAGTAATGTCGGGACAATGTTATTAATTGGACATCAATATGATATCTACAATATGATGTCAAGCCGATATCCCGCCGACGTTAGAACATTCAGCAATGAAAGAACTCGGCA
Organism: Echinarachnius parma; assembly: GCA_037951105.1. Lineage (NCBI taxonomy): Eukaryota > Metazoa > Echinodermata > Echinoidea > Clypeasteroida > Echinarachniidae > Echinarachnius > Echinarachnius parma. The sequence continues at coordinate 93,868 of JBAMJV010000380.1, forward strand.
AATGGTCATAAAATTGATGTTGCGTTGATGTCAATAGTCCAACATGAATATGACATCTCATGAATGACGTCGGGCCAATATCGCGTCGATGTTGGAACTGATAGCAATTTAGGAGGTCGGTAAATGGTTGTAAACTTGATGTTGTGCCGAGGTTAATGATTAGACATAAATATGATATCTCCATGATGACGCCATAGCGATATCCTGCCGATGTCAGCCTCTGGCAGCTATGAAACAAGTTGGCAAATGGTCATAAAACTGATGTTGCGCCAATGTCAATAGTCCGATATGAATATGACATCTCATAAATGACGACTAATTATGTATGCATGGTGTACGTATCACGAACTCGTGTGGGAGGGATTCAAAGTTTGACAAAAAGTTGACATTTGTCTGTTAATCAGGCACTTTTACCAATACCTATATACTCACTTTCCCCTAATTCTTAGGAAGCACAACGGAATAACCCTGTTAGCCACCTGACATTGTGACAACGTTGGGCCGATGTAAAATTCGTTGTAAGAGGACGTTGGGTCTACATTAAACATGCGACGTAAAAATGTCCGCCAGCCCAACATCAGCGCGGCGTTTTTTTTTTTAATGCTGACCCAACGTCATTTTGCGATTTCGGCCCAACATCAATTATTGACAATGGCCCAATGTCAGTTCTAACGTATGCCCAACGTCGATTCCTGACGTTGAGAGAACATCAAGTTCTGACGTTGGCCCGACGTTAAAATGTCCGCCAGCCCAACATCGTAACCACGTCATTTCGTGATATTGGCCTAACGTCAATTTCTGACAATGGCCCAACATCAACTCATGACATTGGCCCAACATAACATTATGATGTGGGCTCGAGGTTAAAATGTCCGCTAGCCAAACATTGTCACAACATCATTCTGTGATGTTAAGCCAATGTCAATTTCCGACAATGGCCCAACACCGAATCCTGACATAGGAGAGATATATACAATTCTGATGTGGGCTCGACGTTAAAATGTCCGCCAGCCCAACATTGGCCCAATGTCATTTTTGTGATGTTGGCTTACCATTAATTGTTGGCACTGGCCCAATGTCAGTTACCCAACAAAGGGCCAACATCAAATTCTGACGTTGGCCCGACATTAAAATGTCCGCCACTCAGACATTAACCCAATGTTATTAATTTAACCTCAATATGACATTTCAATTATGACGTCACACCGATATCCTGCCGATGTCAGAATTAGCAGCAATAAAACAAGTCGGCAAATGGTCATCGAATCAATGTTGCACCAATGTCAATACTCCAACATGAATATGACATGTCAAATATCCCGTCGGGCTAATATCGCGCGAATATCGGAACTGGTAGCAATATAGAAGGTAGGAAACAGGTTGTAACATTTATGTCGGGCCAATGTCATTACTCCGATATAAATATGAGACCCCAAATATGATGTCGGTCCGATATTGTGCCGATGTTAGAACTTGTTAGCAATTTAAGAGTTCTGTAAATGGTGTTTAGTTTGATGTCAGCCCGATGTAATTTATTAGACATCTGTACTATGACGGCAAACATATATTCCGTCGAAGACAGAACCTTCAGCAACGGAACAAGTCGGCAAATGGTAAAATTAATGTCATCTCATTAATCCGTCAAAAATATGACAAATGGTCATAAAAATTGATGTTGCGCCAATGTCAATAGTCCTACATGAATATGACATCTCATAAATGACGTCGGGCTAATTTCGCGCCGATGTTGGAACTGGTAGCAATTAGAGAGGTCGGTAAATGGTTGTGAAATTGATGTCGGGTTATTAAGAAGACAAAAATATGAAATATCAATTCTGACGTCGAACCGAAATCCTGCCGATGTCAGAATGGGCAACAATGAATCAACTCGGCTTATAGTCATTAAGTTGATGTTGAGCCGATGTCAATAATCCGACATGAATATGACATGTGCAATGTGACGTCGTGCTAATATCGCGCCGATAAAATGTCGGTCCAATGTTATTAATTAGACATCAATGTGACCTCTTTAATATGATGTCAAGCCGATGTAAGAACTTGCAGCAATGACACAACTCGGCAAATGTTCATTAAATTGATGTTGTGGCGACGTCAGTGATTAGACATGAATATGACATCTCAATGATGACGCCATAGCGATATCATGCCTATGTCAGAACTGGCAGCATGAAACAAGCCGGCAAAATGGTCGACAGTTCCGACATCGGTACAACATTGACCCAACGTCATATTTGAGCTGTCATATTTATGTATATTTAATAACATAATCCCAACATCAATTTTACAATCTTTGACCAACCTCTTAATTTGCTACCAGTTCCAACATCGGCGCGATATTAGCCCGACGTCATATTTGAGATTTCTGATTCATGTCGGATTAATGACATGGGCACGACATTAATTTAATGACCATTTGCCGACTTGTTCCATTGATAACGGTTTGACGTCATATTTCAGATGTCTAATTAATTACATCGGCCCGACATCAAATTAACAACCATTTATTATAACGACCTCTTAATTTGCTAGAGCTCTATCATCGGCACACTGTCGAACCGACGCCATATTTTAGATGTCATATTTATGACGGATTAATGGCAGGACATTAATTTTACCATTTGCCGACTTGTTCCGTTGCTCAAGGTTCTGTCTTGGACGGAATATATGTTTGCCGTCATAGTATAGATGTCTAATAAATTACATCGGGCTGACATCAAACTAAACACCATTTACAGAACTCTTAAATTGCTAACAAGTTCTAACATCGGCACAATATCGGACCGACATCAAATCTGGGGTCTCATATATTCATGTCGCAGTATTGACATGGGCGCAACATCGATTTGATGACCATTTGCCTACTTGTTTTATTGCTGCCAATTCTGACATCGGCAAGATATCGGTGTGACGATATAATTGAGATATCATATTGAGGTCCAATTAAAAACATTGTCCGACATCAATTTCACAACTATGTACCGACCTCTTAAATTGCTACCAGATCCAACATCATCACAATATCGGACTGACGTCTTAATAGAGATGTCATATTTATGTAGGAGTAATGACATCCGCCCGACATCTATTTAACAACCTTTCACCGACCTTTAAAATCGCTATAAATTCCGACATCTGTGCGGTATAGGCCCAAAGTTGTATTTGAGTTGTCATATTTATGTTTAATTAATAACATTGGCCCAACATAAATTTCACAAGGTTTTACCGACCTCTTAAATTACTACCAGTTCCAACATCGGGGCGATAGAAGGCCGATTTTATATTTGAGCTGTCATATTCATGTCGAATTATTGACATCGGCACAACATCCATTTAATGACTATTTAATGATTAGTTACATTGGTGCCATTTATGACATCGGCAGGATATCGCTTTGGCGTCATAATTGAGATGTCATATGGATGTCCAATAAAAAAAAACATTGGTCCGACATCAATGTTACAACCATTTACCGACCTCTTTAATTGCTACCAGTTCCAACATCGGCGCGAAATTATCCCGACGTCATATTGGAGATGACATATTCATGTCAGAATATTGACATCGGCTGAACATCGATTTCATGACTATTTGCCGACTTGTGTCATTGCTGCCAATTCTGACATCGGCGCGATATCGGCTTGACGTCATATTTGTGATGTCATATTGATGTCCAATTAATAACATCCGTCCGACACCTCTTAAAATGATATATTCCGACTTCGGTACAACATTGGCCCAACGTCATATTCATGTTGGTTTATTGACATCGGCCCAACATTAATATTATAACACTCTATCGAGCTCTTAAATTGGTATCAGTTTCGGCATTGGTGCGATTTTAGCGCGACGTTTTATTTGAGACGTATTTTTTCGTCAGCTTAATGACATCGGCACGACATTCAACTACAACCATTTTCCGACTTATTTAATTTCCAAAACCTCAAACTTAAATTCGACGTTGGCGAAATGTTGGCGCGACGTCTGTTTGCCGACCACGATCTTGCCGACGACCTGCCGACACTGGTCCGATGTCAGTTAGCTAGCTGGGTACTTACAATATTTTTGTTAACTCGCTTTGAGAATCTATAATGAATTGAATTTCGTTTAATCGATTACAAACATTAGTAATTCAAAAGTAAAGAAAAAAGTATTGCTATCGGGCAATTCATGATCGATTATAAGCGATCGTAAGTGAAATGAAAATTTTCGATTTTTGGAATCATTTATATTAAAAAATATACTTTTGTCATGTCCTTGCTGCTGTATATAATTTATAAAGATATATAAGAATATAAATAACACATGTAAATAGTGTTATGAATATGATTTGAAGGTGGATTATTTCAGATTCAACGCTCTGAAATTACTAACCATTACAAAACATACATGCTAAGAAGAGGTGTATATATATTATACCGATTGCGACCTGTGTTTGTAGGACGATAGGATGATAGGTTAGGATTAGGCAATAGGTGTAGGAATAGGATATGAATGGAATTATGATTTATGAATGTGTGTAAAGGTTAAACAAAGTACATGGAGCGAATGTGGAATCTATGCATGTCTTCACATTTCTTTTTACGTTTTTGATGTTGGTCCTACGTTGGCCATTTGACATTGGGCCATTGTCAAATTGTGATCTTGGTCCAATGTTGGGTTAGTGGACATTCAAACGTCGGGCGAACGTCAAGATTTGATGTTGGGCCAACGTCAAGATTTGATGTTGGGCCAACGTCAGAATTTGATGTTGGACCAACTTCAGGATTTGATATTGGGCCATTGGCGGAAATTGACGTTGGGCCAACATCACAGAATGATGTCGTGACAATGTTGGGACGTTGGGCCAACATCACAGAATGATGTCGTGACAATGTTGGGCTAGCGGACATTTTAACCTCGAGCCAACATCATAATGTTATGTTGCTCCAATGTCATGAGTTTATGTTGGGCCATTGTCGGAAATTGACGTTATGCCAATATCACAAAATGACATAGTGACGATGTTGGGCTGGCGGACATTTTAACGTCGAGCCCACATCAGAATTTGATATCTGTCCTATGTCTGGATTCGGTGTTGGGCCATTGTCGGAAATTGACATTTGCCCGACATCACAAAATGATGTTGGGACAATGTTGGGCTGGCGGACATTTTAACGTCGGGCCGACGTCAAAACTTGATGTTCTCTCAACGTCAGGAATCGATGTTGGGTCTACGTTAGAACTGACATTGGGCCATTGTCAATAATTGATATTGGGCCGAAATCGCTAAATGACGTTGGGCCAGCATTAAAAAAAGACACCGAGCTGATGTTGGGCTGGCGGACATTTTAACGTCTCGGTGACGTCGCATGTCGCATGTTGGCCCAACGTCCCCTTACAACGAAAATGACATCGGCCCAACGTTGGCACGACGTCAGGTGGCTAGCTGGGAACCTGCACCATTACAGTACAAACTTAAAGTTATAACTCCACCATGCTCAAAATGAATACACAATTACAAACGACTTAGTAAAAAAAAACTTATTATCATTAAAAAAAGAGCCGTTATAACTCAAGGGGGGCGCTCTCTAAAGACTGATTGTTTTCAACCATTTTCATACAAAATTGTGAATGTGATGTTTTGTTAAAATATTGATTAAATAGAGATATCATCAACAACTATTTAGAAACCTCTTTTGAATTTTTTTAAAAGTGCATGAGCATTTTATGTATTTTTGCTAGGTCAAGATTTCGCCCGCGGAGGGTCGATATATAAATACAATATTTTGAAATAAAATTTTACAACGATCAGAGAATTCGAAAGGGAGTGGTTTTCATTTCAGATGATTTATTCAATGAACTTTCAAATGGAACTAAAACCAACCAATTTAGTGTAAAGGGGCATTTCGGGAAGTACCAATACTCATGTGTCTCTTGAACTTTGTTTAAAAGATTTTCCATTTTTTTTTATTTGAGACTTGAGTAAACTGCCCCCCCTCCCCCCCCCCCCCCCCAAAAAAAACAAAAAAACAAACACTCAAAAATAAATTTTACACCGATTAGAGAATTCGAAAGGGAATGGTTTTCATTTCACATGATTTATTCAATGACCTTTCAAATGGAATTGAAACCAACCAATTTAGTGTCAACATGGTCAAGGGGCATTTCGGAAGTACCGATACTCATGTGTATTTTGAACTTTGTTTAAAAGATTGTCCAAAAATTTATATTTGAGACTAATCTTTAATATTTAATCCGCGGAGGCTAGATATACGTCCCTTTTCTACTGGAGCCCTTTCAAAGTCGGCCCCTGCTCCCCACCCGTATATATAGCACACCGACTCTCCAACACAATTAATCACTCGTCACAACTCTGCACATATTAAAACGATACATCATTTTTATAAGCACACAGCGTGCGAGTTCTAAATTGCTGTAGTCTTGTTTCCTAGTGGCACAGGTTCGGCTTTCGTCAAAAATAAGACGTAATACGGTTCATTATCTCAAATATTTGGCAAACAAGAATGTATCATGACGACACAAGTGTTCATTTTTTTTTCATTCATTCATTTATTTATTTCTCGTAAAAGATACAATATATACATGGTAAAATTGACTGGAAATCACAAAGTAAGCCAATGGCTTGAGCGGGAAGTGATTCCCTAATGTAAACATGATAAACAACATGATTTAACATAACACGTTTACAAAAACATAACGAGAAACTAATTACGTTAAATAAAAATCTAAGCTTAACACAACAACAATCAAACAAACACCCCCCCCCCCCCCCCCATGGAGGTAATTGGGCATGGTAATTAATAAGCATTGACAATACGTTTTTTTTAACTTAGACCTAAAAGCACTTGTCAAGTTGACATGTTTAAGAGTGGAATCGAGCTCATTCCAGATCTTTTGTTGGGAATGAATTTCGATGTTGCTGAGTTTATTTTAGATTGCAGAAGCCTCGATGTATAGTACACATTTTTTGTTTTATTATGATATTCTTATACATATTTCAATCTTTTTCATTTTCTCAATCTCGAATGAAATGGCTCAGACGGTCACGTGCTTCACGAAATGCAACACCAAATGAACCAAGCCATATCTACGAAGATCATATTCAGCGAACCGCATCAATCCAGTCGTCGTACATGGATCCTATTCACACGTCAGGCAATGGCGCGGACGATCTCCAGCGAACCGCACCGATTCAGTCGTTGTACATGGATATCATTCACAGGTCGGACAATGGTGCGGACGATCTCCAACGAACCGCGCCGATCCAGTCATCGTACACGGATATCATTCACAGGTCGGACAATGGTGCGGACGATCTCCAACGAACCGCGCCGATCCAGTCATCGTACACGGATATCATTCACAGGTCGGACAATGGTGCGGACGATTGCAACAATGCCTACGATAATGATACGGAATTATACGAGAGGGTCGACCAAGTGGATCTGATTAACCCGTCAGGCAATGGTTCAGACGATCTTCAAGGAACCGCACCGATCCAGCCGTCGTACATGGATCTCATTCACACGTCGGACAATGGTGCCGACGATCTTCAAGGAACCACAACGATTCAGTCGTCGTACACGGATCTGATTCACACATCAAGCAATGGTGCGGACGATCTTCAACTAACTGCACCGATTCAGCCGTCGTACACAGATATCATTCACACATCGGACAATGGTGCGGACGATCGCAACAATGCCTACGATAATGATACGGAATTATACGAGAGGATCGACCAAGTGGAATACGATGATACGACATTGTGATTGTGTATTAAATGCTGTAATAATGTAATATTGTTATCCTATGGGAACTGTTAGAAATAACAATATCTTTAACCCTAAGAAGGCCGGGGGGCCATAATGCCCCCCCCCCCTCCGCGAATTTTGTTATTGCTCCAAAACGCGGTAAGATGACGCGCCGCTGCTTGGTGACTGTTTGTTTGGGGGGTCTTGCGTATAAAACAAAAATTTCGAAAATCGGACCGACCGTTACGAAGTCACGTGACCTTTTGTCTATGCATGTCAGCCCGAAAATTGCACAATTTCGTGATTTGTGAACAAAACATATGGAAATATCATTTTTCGTACAAGGAGGTATATCATTGGTCATTTGGTCTTGTATACATTTTATATGTTTGTTTTGGGGTTCAAAATAGTTGAATTACAGTTAGAAATAAAATAAACAACAAAAAAAAAACAATAGAAAAACATAAGGAAGAACCCGGCTCTTCCAAATTGTTTTGTCGTATTATTATTCCAAATCCTCTAAAGAATATATCTAGTGAAAACCAAAGTTTAATTATGAAGAATATATAATTTATGGGTAAATTTTATGTCCTTATTTGCATAAATTACCATAAATATGCAAATTAATGAATTTTTCAAAAAATTTAAATTACCATTGTATTCTATACCCTACACGTATCATGCGTGCAAATTTTCACGGCGATCGGCCGCTCCGCGGCCGAGATCTTAAGGGGGGCATAATGCCCCCCAGGCGTAGGAAGACCTCAAATAGCCCGGCCTTTTTAGGGTTACAACTGTTTCTGACAATGTAGTCCAGTCAATATAAGGTCTTGACCTCGGCAAAATTGCAACATGGGAAATTTCTTCTGAATTCTGTTCAGGAAACTCCCCTGAATAACATGATACAAGTCCTAAGAAATCTAAACTAGGGAAAGTGGTTTAATTTGCATTATGAAGATAATTAGTTAATTTGCATTTTTGTATCTAGGAATAGTACTGTACAATAATGGCAACAACGATTATTCTAGGGTAATTTAGGACAAGGAATTCATTAACGGTGCTCATTTGCATGTGCAGTATAGGCAACATCCTAAAACCCAATATGGCTGCCCCTAAATTGCATATTTCTGAATATTATTGGTTTTCAGTGGTTTTCATTAATGTTCTTAACATGTAGTGAAGATATTTCAGATTTTCTGCCGCCTTAGCAACCTCTAGCAATGCATATAATTTGCATAATTGGGCTATTTACCTAATTTTCATAAGCCCCTAAATTGAGCACCCGGAAAGTAAAAATAACAAGTTACACCACTTTTCCAAGGTTTTTGGGGGGCAACAAGTCCATTTTGTATACCTATTTCCATATAGCACCATGCCAAACTTCTTAAATCCAAAACGGCTGCTCCCCAAATCACACATGTAATGATAAACAACTTCATTCTTTTCGTTATGTTAGAATGATTTCATAATTTGTTGACTCTCAAGTATTGGAATTAGCAATTGGAATACTTTAATTTCAATGTAGTTGGCTGCTAACAGTAAACAAATTATCTTCTTTAAAATGCCAAAGGCGGCCATCTTGGATTTATGTGGTTTATCAATGTGATGCGTCGAATTACGTATTATCGTATTTCTCGTCTTTTTTACCTTCTGGGTTTACACCATCCACAATTTTACCTGATTTATGGAAATATGTAAATTATGAAAATAATCAAATTATGCTCGTAATTATATGCATTGCTAGAGGTTGCCAAGGCGGCAACTAAGCTGAAATATCTTTATTACACAATTAATGTGATGGAGATCATTCATTTGCGTAGATCCTTAACGCAATACCTATTGCTGAGCGGGGGATTAATGAGTAGATCATCCCCTCCGAACAAAAGGTATCAATTACAGATCTACGCCAGTGGGGTCATCAACAAACAAGAGTTATATTTGGATGAAGTCACCCTCCATGAAATGCAATGATTAGCTGTTGCAAAGTTTTCAATGTTTATTTAAGATATCAGACAGACATGAAGATCATTTATTGTAATGTGCATTTGTTATATTCAGATGAATTTCCCGAGTTGAGTATATAGGGATAATAAACTTAGGGAAGGCATGCCCTTTGTTCAGGTATATGATAACAAAAAGAACGAGAGACTCGTTTGTATAGATGCAATAACGTTAAGACTGGCATTGACTGGAACAATAGAATCGTCTTTCTTTTATTCCATCTAGGCTGATACATTATTATTAATATTCATTCGACAAATGAAACATACGAAAACAATCATCATACAAGGTATAAAGAAATGGTCACATGAATGCCATGAAATGATTAACTTGATATCTCTGACCCGAAGATCATCTTTCCCAGTTTATGTGACCTACTTAACATCATTATAACAGTACAATGCGCAATCATAACCATTAGTCATTACGAAAGCATTCATTAATAAAACGGTATTGAAAACAAAATACAAATACAAATACAATTGTATACACGCGACCCGAATGGTTCCGTCTCTGATTAAAGGGGAATTGTAATCATTTGCAAATTTGAAAATGTTGCAACCCTCATGACAGTGTAGCAATGTTACATCACTGCATGTCTATTAAGACACAAGCTATGTACACCAATAAAACAGCTTAATAAGTGGTACCAACGGGTGACAATGTAAAGTCACATGTACAAAATTATTTCAGATATAGACAGTGGTAAAAACAAAACACAAATTATCCATGTAATCACCCATGGCTTTCTTCTCAAGGAGGTGAAAGCAATTAAAATGCATGAGGTTTCTGGCATTTGAGGAGCTCAGAATACACAGCCTTTTCGCACTAATGCTATGGTCATTACCCCAAAAAGGCCGGACGGCGAGTTTTTACCCGATCAGTGCCCGGGCACCACTGGTTTTTAGGGCGTCGCTCGGTCGTCGCTGAAGTTTTAGCAAGGAGTTAAAGGGAATTCAGACCGGTATATTAGACGCGTGGATCCATCTTGCGCACTTTTACGCACGGTACGTAATCCCCATTGGCTCAGTTATAAGTAGCGATCGCAAACTGTCCCACTTCCGAATACCCGAGTCAAAAATGCATCAAAAATAGTCGCGTTCGGAATGTTTGTACTAGTCGAATGGAGATCCATCAGAGATGTTTACGAGCGAAAATACTACGTACCACGCTTAACCGCACCGACTTCAAAGTGCCGCTGTTTGATGCCTTAGGTGAAGCTCGATAAACTCGCTCAGTATACAGAAACCAGCTGTTTGCTGCATGCAATTTCATAAGAAGGCCCGCTCTTCGATCGATCCAACACATATCGTGAGTTTACCTCGAGAGATTACGGTGGAGTCGAGTTGGAATTTGCTGACTACCCATTATAACCCACGCATATATATATACCTTTACAATTCGGTCGGCGCCTGCTCACCCGAGGCACCGACATAATCGAGCGGTCGCCGTCGAGTGATTTACGTAAAAATTGAAGCCGCTAGGTCGCCGCTGGGAGATCAGTCGGTCACCGAGCGGGGAGTTCAAAATCGGTCGGCGTCCGGGCAGCGCCGTCTCCCCGATCATGGCTGGGTATATAACGCGCTCCACAAGAGACAACAGCTAGATTTCTATCCAAAGTTTGTTTCACTGAAATAAATGCCCAAAGCACAGAGGAAAACCAAGGGACAAGTGAGGGGAACTGAGCCTGGGCTGTGTGGAGGAGGCAGGGGGGAAAGACAGAGGCGAGGCAGTCCCCCACCAGTGAAATCCCCGCCGGTATACACCTACGCCCTACGGGACACCCGCAGATGCCCCGCCGATCACCGGCCGGACAATTTCTTAAAAATCAGTCGGTGACCGGTAGGAAACCGCCAGGGAATCGGTGGGTCTTCAGTCGGTCACTGCTGGGACGCCGCGCGGAGAAGCTCCCTAATTTCGCCCAGTTTGACCTAACATCGACCGGTGACCGACGAGAAATCGACAGGGCACCGCCAAGGCATCGCTGGAGCTCTGCAGCCTGCGGCGACCGAGCAGATTCACCACTTTGAAATGTGACACTAGCCTTAAAGGGTAATGGCTTTCGGCTATTATTATTGTTTAGAGGGTTAACAGACATTTTATTTGATACATAACTTGGCAATTTTGGCCTCCTGGATCCCATAAAATCCTTACGTGAACATACCCACATTTTACTAATTCTTACGGCGGCAAAAGGTGATGGGAGCGGCCATGTTCTTGTAATTGCCCGACATACTTTGCAAACTATGATGTGTGTGCTACGGGCCGAACAAAAAGCTTTTCACTGATGTACAGACTCGTCAAAGCATCTACAAGTATTCAGACAATGGTTTGAATACGTGCTATTGAAATGCATTAGTGCATATCACTGACCGAAGTCCGCACAAACCTAATTATGGCGGCCTCCAGTATACGTATGAATTAGAAACCCGATAGAGTTTTCACATGTTTCTCCCAAAGCAGAAATCTGAGTCGGAGTTATGTTATATATAATAAAAAGGCGTATTACGATGTATCAAGTAGGATAAACTATATTCTTGAGTTGCATTGCTCTTTAAGCTATGGTCAAAACCTAGAAAGGTGACCGACGGTCCGACCGGCGCACAGTGGGCCAGAATCGCCTCAAAGTGTGCCAAAATTCAAAATTGGCGAATGTAAAATTTTCAAATTTTGTCATTTGTTTGGGGAAGAAAACATTCTAAAGAATATTTTTCCACCCATATTTTAATATTAAGCGAGTTTTAAAAGTGCCATATACCCCTGTGAACATGGGAAAATCCGAATGTTGCTCCTAAAATGATAAAAAAGGCAACTTTACAAAAGGCTTTGAGAATTTTTGAAGGAAAAGGCGATCAAATTGATACTGCATGCAGTTCTTGCCTATTAGTAACCCAATTAGAAAATACAACTAACTAAATTCATGAAAGCTTTATTTTGGGAAAAATGAGCACTAAATTTTAAAAATAAAGAAAAAAATTGCAATTCTTTTATAAAAGTAGCATGTTTGTTAGGATTCCAGCCGATTCCCGCAGCGATTTTAATTTTAAAATGTCCACCCAAACCTAAGCTTTCCATTGATGTTAATTTTGTTTGCTAGAATTTGCTACACTGTAAAGTGCAGGCGCTTTTCCACCCCACGATTTAACTCATAATGTAAGTTAATAGCGCCTTAAATCCTTAGGGTTCATGAAAGTGGGTCTCTGCTATTTTCACAATTACTCTAAAAAGCCTTATGATATCATCACATTGCTTCAGATCCGTGTTCTGTAGATTATCTTGCATCTTTTGATACCAAATGTGAATGCATAATATCTACGGTTAATGTGTCACGTCTCATTTTAAGTCACGTGTCATACAACTAACATCAAATTGTACGTTCAGTTATGTACAAAAACGCGTTGAAATGTTCAGACTATTCAAAACGTTACACAATTTGTATTTGGAATTCGCCAAATGACATTCAATGTTATTTTTGAAAGTTTTTGAAATGATATAAACGAACAAAATAATAAAACAATAAAACACATAATAGATTTAAAACAATACAATACATAAGAATATAATGATAATAATAATAATGAAACATTTTTATATAGCGCATAACACATAGCAAAATATGAGTTCTTAATAGTGTATTGTTGGTATATGACTTAATTAAATCAGGTAGAGGTGAAACAGGTTTGATAATGAAATGTACATAATTTAGAATAGGGAAAATAGATATAGATTATTATAATAAACAGGAATCAAGTTGTTGTAAATATGAAAATGGACTAAAAAAATTGATATAGGACACTTTTATTGAGATAAATTTGAAAATGCTCCAATTGTGTTTCTTAGGTCCAGAAACCCCTGAAAAGTTCCCCTAGTCAGTGTAATATGAATCTGTCTATGAGTTACAATGCATTTTGGTCATGTCCAATCAAAAAACAGTATTTTAATGACGTCAGAGAAATTTGAAAATGCTCAAATTGTGTTTCTTAGGTCTAGAAACCCTTTATTACTTCCACTCATCAGTGTAATATCATCCTGTCTATGTATTACAACGAATTGTTGCCTTGTCCAATCAGAAAACAGTATTTTAATGACGTCAGAGAAATTTGAAAATGCTCCAACTGTGTTTATTAGGTCCAGAAACCCCTTATACGTTCCACTAATCAGTGTAATATTAGTCTGTATATGTGTTACAATGAATATTTGCCTTGTCCAATCAGAAAACAGTATTTTGATGACGTCATACGGATTTGAAAATACTCCCATCGAATTCTATGGGTCTGCAAACCCCTTAGGGCCTTTTACCAGGAAATTATTTAACTTTCTTCAATGAGTAATGAATTTTGGCACACTTTGAAACGGTTCTGGCCCACTGTGCGGCGGTCGGCCGGTGATCGGCGGGGCATTTGCCGGTATCCCGGCGTACCGGCGTACCGGGAGCGGCCCGCCGGGCTCTGCTGGGAATTTCTCACGGGCAACCTGCGTATATGTGGCTTCTCCACACAGCCCAACTCCTTTTTCCCCACTTGCCCCTTGGTTTTCTTGTGTGTATTGAACATGTTTTCAGTGATAACAATCTCTCTTGTGGAGCGCGCTGAGCAATGCCTTGATCGGGCAGACGCAGCGGTAAACGAGCTGGCGCTGCCCAGACGCCGACTGATTTTGAACTCGCTGCCCGGTGACCGACTGATCTTCCAGCGGCGACCGAGCGGCGACCGCTAGGTAGCCTTTGAACAAGCGGCTTCGATTAGGTCGGTGCCCAGGCGGTGACCGCCCGGGCACCGAGCGTATTTTGGGCGGCGAGTGAAAAGTGAGCAGGCGCTGCCCGAATTTTAACTCCGCGCTAAAACTTCAGCAGCGACCGAGCGATGCCCTAAAAACCAGCGGTGTCCGGGCAAAATTTGCTAAAAAACTCGCCACCCGGCCACCGAGCAGGCTCCTGTTTGGGGTAGTGATCATAGCATGAGGCAGCCCAGTGGATAGAGAGCGAGTACATGGTCCTGTAGACCACTATATACAACATCGAAACCCATATATATCGCCCCCCCCCCCCCCCCGAACCTATTCCCTCTTCCTAACTTGACCCAAAAGTGAAATTCTACAAAGGCATTACATTATAGCAAATACAAAAACTACCAGCTTCTATCATAGAACAACCTATACACATTCCAGTACTAACTCAGTCTAGGTTCTAGACTCTTTATACACATTTCCCCATTAATCGCGTAACCCGGTAAATCTTCCTTTCCCTCATATATCGCGTAACCCGGTGAATCTGTTAGTTAAGATAAAAACCTTCCCGTGCCAATGTCTCCGATTCATTAGCTCTAGGCCACCGTCTACTAAATGTAGCGAAAGCTACAGAAGGGGGCAAGTCCTCTGGCAACTCGTGTGATTGAATTTCCCTTCTCCATTCTATAAATGCAGAGTGCCTGGCTAGAAGGCAGAGAATACCATTTTAAAGTCTTTGGTATGACACGGTCTGGGTTCGAACCCGGGACCTCCCGTGTATGAGGCGGACACTAACCGCTAAGCCACCATGCTCGGTGAATCTGTACGCCCGGTGAATCTGTACCGGCAGATTCATCGGGCGAACAGAGTAGTATTACGCAATATATGGGGGGAAAGGTGTATACAGAGTCAGAACCTAGACTAGTACTAACTTAGGCACTAGCCCGATCCCCTGAAAAAGTGGTTACAGTCCGTTATTCCGAAGGTTCGTTATTCCAATGGTTCAGTTATTCCGAAGGTTCGTTATTCCGAAGGTTCGTTATTCCGAAGGTTCGTTATTCCGAAGGTTCGTTATTCCGAAGGTTCGTTATTCCGAAGGTTCGTTATTACGAGGGTTCGTTATTCCGAAGGTTTGTTATTACGAAGGTTCCTAAGTCCGAAAATAAAAAAGGGTTCGTAAATCCGAAAATTAAATCGGGTTTGTTATAATACTATAATTTTGTATTTGTTTATTTAATTCACAGCCTGCATTAAGCATATCCCTCCCCCTTTCCCTCCCTTGGCCAGACCGTTTATTTTAGTTTACTGTATCTCTTTATATGAAATTATAGCATTATAACAAATCCAAATTAATTTTCGGATTAACGAAACCGATTTCATTTTAGGAATAGTGAACCATGGGAATAACGAATCTTCGGAATAACGGACCTTCGGAATAACAAACCTTCGGTATACTGCAACAAATGTTCGGATTAACGAACCCAATTTCATTATAGGATTAACGCACCCTCAGGTATACAAAATTTGCGTGTTCGGAATAACGAACCTTCGGAATAATGCAACAAATGTTCGGATTAACGAACCCTATTTCATTTTAGGATTAACGAACCATTTGGTATACAAAATTTGCGTGTTCGGAATAACGAACCTTTGGAATAAAGAAGCTTTGGAATAACAAACCTTCGGAATAACGAAGCTTCGGAATAACGAAGCGCACCCGAAAAAGTTACCCCTGCCTTCCCCAGAACAAGTGGCCAAGTGCACAATGATGACAGATTAATTGTGAATAGAGAAGAGAGAAAGAGACAGAGCAAAATACCGCCATGTACAGAATAATAAATATACTAAATTTATATAATTCCTTGGGTAAAGTGTAATTTCACCACTTTACACAACGACTGAGTTTTCGTCTCTTTATATTTGAAGATTATAATCAAAATATTTCACTTTATCGGAAATTAACATGTAGTTAGGGGTTTAGGGGTTTCCCAAAATATTTTTTAACCACACCATCTGTCGATTCGTCTAGTATACAATGCGGGTATCATAAAAGTACAAAAGGGTAATTTTCTAATGAAAACGATGCCACAAATTCATACTACACCGGCAAAGTTATATCAATCATTGTAGTGATTCTCGCACACTTTGCGAACTGATTCCAGAAATATTCCTGGTACCTCTCGTCGTCGGTCCACTGAAGGTACGGTCGATTGACGCTCAGCAACAGCCTGACCAAATAGGGCAGTCTTTCGTCTGGAATTTCTTCGAGGAACACTAAAAGGACGGCGTCGCGCTGAGCGTGGTTGATGTGCTGTAGCGCCAACCGCAGTTTTGTAATGAACCAGCCGTCTGTGACCGCAGCGCGACTGATGACGAAGACCGACTTATAGCTGTTGTCAATGACGTCAGCAACGGCATCCAGTCGTCGACTTCCAAGTGGAAGATCGTCGTCGCCAACGCAGATCGTAACGTCAGAGCCCATTTCATGTTTGATGTTCGGCAGAAGTTCGCTCTCGACCCATGGTTCGTCGTTGTCGTGAAAAACGACGTTCACGTCGAATCTGTAGTCCATGTCGTCGACAACCTCCCGATACCCGATGATACAGAGCTTGAGAAGGAAGCACTTGTAGTTGACCCACCATCGGTTGAAGTAGAGGACGCATAGGAAGATGATGAATGTTACTGAGATCAGAGCGATGGAAGTATATAGTACTATACGAGGCCCACACAAGAGGACGGGATCGAAGTCTGTGAACGGCTTCCCTCGCAACTCTGGCGGAGAATCGTACGTGCAGACTGTTCCAGTCAGGATCACACCCACAGAACCATTCTTAAACCATTCTCGGAGCCACTTGTTATCGCAATTGCAAGAGAGAGATTTGCGGGAGACATCAAGCGTCTGTATTGAGTGGACAATCGGCAGGAAGGTCTTTCGTGGTATGACTTCCACGCTCGTTCTAGAAAGAGTTAGTAGCGACAATCTAGTCATGTGCTCAAATAGATGCGGGGCTAAGTTAAATACAGGATTCCGGCTCATGTATAGGGCCCTCAGGTTCGCCTGGTTGCGAAACAGTCCGGCGGGAAAGTCTTGGATGTTATTATCGTCCAGTGAGAGGACTTCCAGATTCGTGAAGTCCTTAAGAAGGTATGGATGGATCGTCTGGATAGATTGCATATTTCGCAGATTTAGTTGTGAGATATTGGTCAGACCGCTGAAGCACTGCGGTGGTATCTCGCCACTGATTAACGTTGAACTAAGGTCCAGTCGACGAAGACTGCGTAGATCTTTAAACAAAGAAACTCCTGTGCCATTGTCCCATATGTCAGACAGCCTTAAAGGATTATTCTGGAGGAATAATTCGAGCAGAGATGTCAGACCTGAAAATGATTTGCTTGGTACCAAGCTATTGATTTTTGAATCGCTTAGGTAAAGACGAGTTAGATTGATCAAAGGAGCAAACACAAAAGTCGACAGAGTACTGATCAAGTTATTGTTGTTGAGGACAAGGCTTGTGAGATTTTCGAGTCCGTAAAACGAGTCTTTATGAATAAGCTGAATTGAATTATACTCAAGCCTCAAGTAGAGAAGTAAATCTAAACCAAAGAAGGCCTTAGATGTAATTTCATAGATGTGATTGTTTGCAAGACTCAGGAATGTCAGCGGTGGCTTCCACCTTTCTCCTTCGGATGGAGCAAAAATCTTGGAGATGCAGCAACTTTGTAGACGAAGTTCCCCCATGGAAACCATGCCCTGGAATGGTCCCGGTGCAATATTTTCGATGCTGTTGTTGACCAGTGATAACGATTTTATTTGTGGCAAATGGTGAAAGACATCGGTAGGAAGCCAATTCATAGAAATGTTGTTGGTGTAAAGTGCCAATTTGGTCACAGACGAATTTTAAAGTGGAATGAAAATTTCTTTTGAAAGTGTGTCCAGGAGTGTCTCTCCCACGTTCACGTAAGTTAAATTTGGAGCAAATGCGGCAGCTTTGAAGACCTCTAGGACACCCGTCTCATTGAGTGGATTGATATCAAATCTTATTCCTGCAATTGGTAGGCCATCGAGGCTCTTGGTTTCAACAGATTTCAATCCATTTGCCGATACATCAACCTGGTTTATCTCATCGCAAGATCTTAGACTATTAAGGTCACCTTCTGCGATATGCCGGATAGCGTTGTAACTCAAATCAAGAATGAATAGTCGGCAGTTCTTTGGAAGAATCATATGGAAGGTGGCCGAACTTATTTGGTTGTTGGCGAGGTCGATTGCGGACAAATCAATATTCCTTATAATGTCCAGATCTGGAATAGACTCGAAGAGATTACCATTTAAGAGGATGTCGGTAAGGTATAGATTGTTAGTAAAAACGTGACTCGGGAGAGCTCTTAGTCGATTGTTAACTAGGTTCACTGTTTTCAGGTCAGGAAGCCCCATACACGCGCTTGGATCAATATGCCAGATCTGATTGAACTGAAGCGAGATGTCAAGAAGACCTGGGAGCCTGCTGAATGAGTGGTTCCATAGTGCCGTTAGACTGTTGTAAGAGAGGGACAGGATCTTAATATTTCCAGGTAGGTCTACGGGAACCTCGGTGAAACCGCGGTGAGAGCAGTTGGCCTTTTGTCGAAAAAGATCGAAATCACATGCCTGAATTGATCCACCGAGAAATGTTGGTGATGCTTCGGTTGACCAAGAAAGACTGACCAACGAAGTCAGCACCGCTGTAACGCATAACGTCACCACGGTCGGGACGATGTTCAAGTGATTTAAGGCAGTCCGACGTCTTAATTTTGAAATTGCCATTCTCCGCTGTTATTCATCTGGAAACCTAAGGTCAAAACGAATATAGAAACAAGATTTAATACCGAGAATGATGGTCCTCAAAACAAACGTATCGACTGTACATCTGTCATTTCTACGTGAAGAGAGAAACAGCGAACCTGTGGGTGTATTCTGAAAACGATTTTAAGCTAAAGGCTTATTGTATAGACGTCACTAAAATATTTTTAGCCAAATGGATATTCTTGAACTGTACTTAATGAATGGCGATGTGCTATTAAGAAAAATATTGTAGTGACGTACATGTAGATACAATAAAATTGAACTTAAAATCCCTTTTCAGAATACACTATACCGGGCGTATAAAAAAAGCGTTACACTTTTGAAAAAATTGTCAACATTACATTTGTATATATTTATAAGATTTGTTCATGTCGATGGATGCCCAATGGTCTCATCTATCAAGTGCCACTAACAAGGCAAATTTTTGTTCACGCTTGGGCGAACACTGACAGTTTTTGTACAGAGTGTCAAAAATGCCTTGCGCCAAATTGAAAGAAGAGGGACAATTAGACCAGCAGACCGAATATGTACTCCTATTTAAACAAATTGTTCTTTGCCATAAATTTAAGAATATTTTACGATTGTGTACTAATTTTGTGTCAGTTTTATATCATAATTTAACAGATTTCATTGTTTTATGCATGGGTGAGAATCAATAATGGGTAATTACTTCATAAGCACAGACACATCAAAACCACATGCCAGTCATTCATTCAAAAAGTACCAAATAAATTAATCTTCAAATCATTCAACTGATTCATCAGTCAATCAATGAGAAATCAATTTATCAATCCATCATTTAATCAATCAATCCATCCATCAATCAATCCAGCAATCCATCAATCAATCAATCAATCCATCCATCCATCCATCCATCCATCCATCCATCAATCAATCAATCAATCAATCAATCAATCAATCAATCCATCCATCCATCCATCCATCCATCCATCCATCCATCCATCCATCCATCAATCCATCAATCTATCAATCAATCCCTCAATCTATCAATCCAATCAATCAATCAATCAATCAATCAATCAGCCCATCAATCTAGCAACATGAATATTCGTTCATGCTTCTGGGTCATCTTTTGTATGTGTCACACTCAATGAAAGGATTTGCATCGTTAATGAGGACAGGCTGGAAATTTTGTCATTAACGATGCAAATCCTTTCATTATCTATCAATCTATGGCTTATTTATTCTCACCCATGCATAAAGCAATGAAATCAGTTAAATTATGATAGGACATTATTTGGTCTGTTGGTTTAATTGTCCCTCTTCTTTCAAATTGGCGCAAGCCATTTTTCACACTCTGTACAAAAACAGTCAGTGTTTGCCCAAGCGTGAACGAAAAATTGTTTTGTTAGTGGCACTTGATAGATGAGACCATTAGGCATCCATCGACATGAAAAAATCTTCTAAATATATAAAAATGTAATTTTGAAGAAAAACATTTCAATTTTTTTTCTTTTGGTACGCTCTGTACGATGTTTAAAGGGATAGATGAGTTCTGGTAAAGAGAGTACAGTTTTGGTCAAACTGAATTTTAGTAACCAAAACCTGCAACATTACGTTACAAACTAATATTTACCATGCTTGAAAGGAATTCAAAAACACAAACGACTGAGTAAAAAGCCTGTTATCATTCAAACAGAGGCGTTCAAACTCAAGATGGCGCTCTCAAAAAAACATAATGGTTTAAACCATTTAAAATAAAATATTGTGCATGTGAAGGTTCGTAAAAAATAGTGATTAGATAGAGAGATAATCAAAACTATTAAACATTTTCTTTTGAAAATTTTTGAAAAGAGGAAGCATTTTTTAAAAATTCATAACGGTTGGTTCAAAATTAGCTAATATTTGTGGGGCCCCACATTTATTACAACTGGTTACGTTTATGGATATTTCGGCCGTTTCTGAATCGATTTTGATCAAATAAAGTTTATTCTGTCACTAAAATATTATGCTCTTTCAGATTTTACACTCAGTTTTTCATTATCTTACAAAAAATTGTCATGTGTAGCGCCCTCTCTACCAAAACTCAACTATCCCTTTAAATTATATGCTAACATAGTTAGTTTGAATCAGAAGTAATGTTCAACTTAAATCCAATTAATTTGTTCACTTTAACAGTTCACAAGCATTGTGTTATGAGCAAAACTCTTCTTTCTTTTTTTTCTTTTTTTTTGCGGGGGGGGGGCAACACAAATTATGCATCACCACAAGATATATAATAGGTTGGCATTTTCTTATCAAGCGGTGAGTCTGGGACTTTGCGAGGGAGCGAAGCGACCAATCCCGAAAAAAGCGATGCCACTGAGCGGGTGAGGGTGTGGGGGGAGAGGGGGGGGGGGGGGGGGCGTCTCCCCTCCAACGGTAGGGAGCTTTTTTATTTTGTTTACTTGAAACTGCAATATGGGAAGTAGTTTCGGACTTGATGCCTTGAACTTATTTGTTTCACGAAGAAAACATTGTTATTAATACAATATTTTGAACTTCCTCTTCCGCCCTAAACACTGTCATTATAGCCTTACCAGTCCACCATAATTGACTGGACGTGAAGTTACTATTATTTATGATAACAAAACATTTTTCCTCGGTGCAATGTTTTATTTCCTTCAATTATTATATTTAGAAATACAATAGAATATGCATACATTTGTTAATAACATGTTGATCAACAGTATATTTATATTGCTAAATCATTGTGGATTTAGTATAATGGTTGTTTATGCACTCTGCTCGGATATGTATTATATACCCACTAGCTTATATTTAACTCACTTATTATGATATGTTCTATTGCCATATATCTCCATCACCATGTTTTTACCCTTTATTGGCTTCCATTGCCTTGTTTGTGACGTCCATTAATTGTTGAATGAAATTCCTTGTAAGATTGAAAACCTTTGTATAATTTCCATTTCCTTTTTCGTAATACATCCCATTTTTAATTAAATGTACATTTCATGAATTAAATAACAGCTTATAATTTAAATAATATAAAAGGAAGTAGTTTTAACCCTAAAAAGACTGGGCTATTTTGAACCTTTACAAAACTGTGGGGGGAGGAGGGGGGCTAAAAGGCCCCCCCCCCCCCCCCCCCCTCCCCCCTAAGATCTCGGCAACCGAAACTCGAATCGACTCCAAATTTGGCATCGCGATAGATGTCCATAAGGTCTACAATATTGCCCAGTTAAACAAACATAATAATTAGAATATGCTTATTAGATAGAGCTAATAAATTATACGAATTTTTTTTTTTTCCGGCAATCGAAACTCCGATCGACTCCAAATTTGGCATGGTGATAGATGCCCATGAGTTCTACAATATTGCATAGTTATTTCTGTTTTTTTAATTATAATATGCTAATTAAAGCTAATTAATTATGTGAAAATTGTATTTTTTCGTATTTTTTGCATTTTTCTTTATTATTTGGTGATTCTTATCAAGCAAAATTGTGTTCCTAGTGCAGCATACATGCTAAGATGATATAAATTGACCCAATCTCTGATAAAAACAACAGGATAATCATGAAAATGTATTTCGTTTTACCGTTTTCGATGTTTTTTCTCTGTGTTTATCCTTTCTTTGTTTTTCTTTGTATTATTCTCTATATATTGTAATGTTTTATGCAAATGAGAATACAATAAGTATTTTCACCATGCCAAAGTGGAATACTAACATTACTTGTGAAAAGATGGGTGTAAAACTGCAACATAAAAGGTGCATGTAAAAACTGTGTGTGTTATATACTCCGCAAAAAAAGAAACTGGACACTTGTATAAGTTGTAATATTTCATATTTATGTACGATAAAGTGTACATGATTATATATCAAATTAAAGGGAATTTACTCCTCTACATGCAGGGTATAACTTAAAGGTGTAATCGTTCATGCATGAAATGCCATGGTCACTTAACACTAGCAAGGTACGTTTTCAAAAATAGAAAAACAATGGAGGACCACACCATTCGACTCAAATGATAGTAAGCGTTTCACTTAAAACAAGATGAGCGGAGCAAGTAAATTATGACATTATTAAACTTTATTGTTATGAACAAACTCTGGAAATAGAAATTTGTCAATAAAACAGGGTCAGGTTATGAGAGCATTATCATACTGGACTGTATTACAGGCATGAAGCTTGTCTATTTCATGTGTCCCCTGCAATTTTAACCACAGTTACCTAGAGAAATGTCAAGTAAAAGACTGCCCAAATGTTTGACCAAGGGTAACTTCAGGTTTTGAAGATCTTTGGACTACGGTTTAATTCTTGAGAAGATTTTATGCCATTGTCAAGCTGAAATTAGGGCACAAACTGTGGTTTTGACTAATAAAGCTTTGCCGTGGAATTCTCCATTTTGTTACTTTTGGATAAAATTAACACCTATAACGTTCACAATTTGTCTTCATGTATATTCTTTATTGAGATAAAGATAGAAAAGGTCATATTTGTAATGAAAAATTATGCGATCTCATGAATATAGCGTTTTAGATTATGCTTATCAACATTTATATGGTTGAGTGGATATTCCATTTTTGCTATTTTTGAAAACAGACCTTGGTGGGGTTAATTGGCCGTGACAAGTCATGCATGAATGATTTCATCTGGATTTCATGCGAATATTGAAGAGGGTAATTTTATCTTTAATTTGATATACAATATCATATATTTTATCGTTAATGAATACGAAATATTTGGTCTCATACAAGTGTCCAGTTTCTTTTTTTTGCGGAGTATACATGGAAGAATTAGAAGAAGAAAAAAAATCGAATTTGTGACATGCGATCGCAAAATGTTACGTAACACATGGATCGTTGACCCGATGTGCGCAAATTTGGTATCAAAAGTTGCACAAAACTCTAAGGAAAAAGGTTATGAAGTGGCACTGTAAAATATGTAAGCGTTGCGAAGTAATCGGGGAGGGGGCTAAATCAGCCCCCCCCCCCCCCGCCCAGTCTTTTAAGGGTTAAAATTAAATCATTTAATATGATTTAAAAATATTTGTTATGTGTCCTTTTAAATTAATGTATTGTACATGTATGATATTTAATTCATTGAAAAGTGTACTCAATTCAGCCAGTTGGCTGCCATGCACAATATTAATTTGTATACCACAATAAATAAATAAATAAATGAATTAATTTAATATGCACTCCAAAACTCATATACGCAAAGTGGCACACTACATAGTTCAAACATTGCATCAAATGCCACATTATGATACAACAACACGTAACAAGTTACTATACTAGACATAGACAAGACTAATTACCGAAGGAGCGTAGCGACCGATGGGGGAGGGGGGGGGGGGGGGGGGATTGATGATAGGATGTTGGGTGTCTTCCCATATACGTTTACAATTGTTTACTTGAAATTATGTAATTCTGATGCATACCTATGAAGGGAATTTGACTTGACATGAAGTAGACTCTGAGTTTATCACGTCTTAATTAATAACATTTTCGAATTCACTGCAAATCAGAAATTAGCCATGATTGAATGAAGAGCCCCATCCCCCACTATTATGCCAGTGCATTATGATAAATATTTCCATAATACAATTTGGTCGAATCGCAGAATGTTTACTTGAAAATCGAAACTGACTTATGTGTACTTGAACTTAGCACAGCGCTCGATTATTTTTCATCTAATACAAAACACCCTAAACTTATCTTTGAAATAATGTTGAACACCAACGTGCTTCGAACTAGATATTGAAGAAATATAATTATGCATGATATTGTAACAATTCTGTCGTTTGACGGACAGAATCGTTATGGGATGAAGATGATGATGATATAATGGATGTCTGGATGGCCGAGGTTATATAGTTCTAAATCACAATCATAATCACATTCACTCTGTAAAACACGTTCCACAAGCTTCGATGTAAAGATAACAGTTGGCGAGAGTTATTCGGTTATTCCTTTATTCTTCCATAAACAACTTCGTACAATTCCATGACGAACAGGACTAACTATAACTTACTAACTTCGTACTGTAACTTAATAACTGACTAAGAATGAAATAACAACTGCACAAACTCCAGTTCCATGATTGTCACTCTCCAGACTTAGACTTCGACACTCAACTTAATCTCAACGTATATGAACTGACCCCGAATGAGAGAGAGGTCGAGGTTATATAGGCTAGTCCAGTTTACTGACATAACCCTGGACATTGACTTCCAGTCTGAGCTAGGACAAAGAATGACATCTATAAAGACACCGACTAAGAGGGAACTTAATGCATCAACGAACAAACTCTAGCGACTTGACATTACAATGGACTTACTTCTTAGAAATACAGTAATCCCTAAACATTACAGAGCTTAAGTTTAAGCTAACGGCAACATCTGAGAGAAGGGTTAACAATACTTCTTAGAAATACACCTATAAACATTGCAGGGATTTAAGATTAAGCTTAAAACAGGGTAACGCAGATTTAATAACATCAAAAAGCATCACCGCTCTTGAGAGGGGTGAACGGGTAAACAATGGCATTATAAGGTGAGGGTTAAGTGGGAACCAATTCACACGGTTTAAGTGAGTGTATAAGTTGCTGGTTAGTAAACAGCGCAATAACAAAGAAGTAACAGACTTTATACATGGGGACTATTAAATGCATGTATCTACATTCGTAACAATACCTCCCCCTTTGAAAAATCTCACTGTCCTCAGTGAGGGAACAGTGGAAATAGAAAACAATTACAGGAAACATAACATGGACATTTTGTACGACAAATCAATGTTTAAATGATACATCAATTATATGGAAAACACCAATAATGCAAAGTACATTAAACATACTCTACAACGTTCAGTTATGCTAACACGGACGCCTAAACACAATTCGCAAACACGTTATATAAACCAATAAACATCGACCTAATTACTAGCTAACACAAATTATAACTAGAATTGTAATACTTGTTTAGAACAAGTATAGGTGGGCTGGTCGAACTAAAATTAAAGACATAATCAAGGGCTTATTTGAGATAGCTTATTGTCTCAGCTACAACATACTCGAAGTTCAGCGTAAACGAAGCTAAAACGAAGAAGATATTGGTCGCGAAAGACGGGAATGTAGAATCCAGTTTTGAAAAAAAGTCATGTCCCATAGAGAATACACGCAAAATGTGAAAAAATGACATACCTCCTTAAATCGCAAAAATACGCCATGATGCCTTTGTGAAAATGAAAAATCGTGATCATCACATTTGTAGAGAATTGTCTCAGATAGAACATATCAAAATTTGGAAGAAAATCGATCAATATTTACAGAGATACAATAAATTTTCCAAAAATATGCTGACGTCATAATATGCAAATTGAAATTTTGAGTTCGGAGGCCATTATGATGACGCCATGAGTTAATTGAGGGTCAAATGAGACATGAAATCATATCTCCGACTCATAATCTATACAAATATGAAAAAAAAACTTGGGAGTTCCCATCCATTCTGAAGAGTTACAATGAATTTTGTATAGGCATGTTTTTGCCCATATATGCTATGTATTACAAGAGCTCGCGCGCACGGACATGTTTCTTGAACGGAAGCTCATTGCGTTTTTACTAGTCAGAAAAAGGTGAACAAGGTATCAAAATGCTTGGAAAGATGGGCTAAATATGATAACAGAGAAAATTCGGCGATTCTATGTTGCAAAATGCCAGTACGCGCGAAAACGCGCGCGCATGCGCGTGTGCGCGTTTTTTCGTAAAATGCTTAAAATGGCCTAAAACGTATCCAAAATGAATTTGCGACGATTTTGAACATTTTAAAATTTTGCGCGCGCGCTGACGCGCGCACGTACGCATGCGCGCGCGTTTTTTGACCTGAAATTGACCTTGATCATGATAAATATGAATGAGAAACAACTTTTCGTTATGAAGATATGATCATGAGAAGATATTCAGAAAATTTTACAAAATGGCGCCTAGATGACGTCATCAGTCAAGGTCAGGGTTCAAAACCTTATTTTGCTTTGTCCATATGCCTATATATATGTGTGCCAAATTTCAAGGCACTTGATTGAGCCATTTTCAAGTTATCTTGGTAACAAAAAAGTGATTGGAAATAAGAAAAATAAAGAATAATAATAATAATAATAAACTAGAATTGTAATACTTGTTTAGAACAAGTATAGGTGGGCTGGTCGAACTAAAATTAAAGACATAATCAAGGGCTCATTTGAGATAGCTTATTGTCTCAGCTACAACATACTCGAAGTTCAGCGTAAACGAAGCTAAAACGAAGAAGATATTGGTCGCGAAAGACGGGAATGTAGAATCCAGTTTTGAAAAAAAGTCATGTCCCATAGAGAATACACGCAAAATGTGAAAAAATGACATACCTCCTTAAATCGCAAAAATACGCCATGATGCCTTTGTCAAAATGAAAAATCGTGATCATCACATTTGTAGAGAATTGTCTCAGATAGAACATATCAAAATTTGGAAGAAAATCGATCAATATTTACAGAGATACAATAAATTTTCCAAAAATATGCTGACGTCATAATATGCAAATTGAAATTTTGAGTTCGGAGGCCATTATGATGACGCCATGAGTTAATTGAGGATCAAATGAGACATGAAATCATATCTCCGACTCATAATCTATCCAAATATGAAAAAAAACTTGGGAGTTCCCATCCATTCTGAAGAGTTACAATGAATTTTGTATAGGCATGTTTTTGCCCATATATGCTATGTATTACAAGAGCTCGCGCGCACGGACATGTTTCTTGAACGGAAGCTCATTGCGTTTTTACTAGTCAGAAAAAGGTGAACAAGGTATCAAAATGCTTGGAAAGATGGGCTAAATATGATAACAGAGAAAATTCGGCGATTCTATGTTGCAAAATGCCAGTACGCGCGAAAACGCGCGCGCATGCGCGTGTGCGCGTTTTTTCGTAAAATGCTTAAAATGGCCTAAAACGTATCCAAAATGAATTTGCGACGATTTTGAACATTTTAAAATTTTGCGCGCGCGCTGACGCGCGCACGTACGCATGCGCGCGCGTTTTTTGACCTGAAATTGACCGGACGGATATTGACCTTGATCATGATAAATATGAATGAGAAACAACTTTTCGTTATGAAGATATGATCATGAGAAGATATTCAGAAAATTTTACAAAATGGCGCCTAGATGACGTCATCAGTCAAGGTCAGGGTTCAAAACCTTATTTTGCTTTGTCCATATGCCTATATATATGTGTGCCAAATTTCAAGGCACTTGATTGAGCCATTTTCAAGTTATCTTGGTAACAAAAAAGTGATTGGAAATAAGAAAAATAAAGAATAATAATAATAATAACTAGAATTGTAATACTTGTTTAGAACAAGTATAGGTGGGCTGGTCGAACTAAAATTAAAGACATAATCAAGGGCTCATTTGAGATAGCTTATTGTCTCAGCTACAACATACTCGAAGTTCAGCGTAAACGAAGCTAAAACGAAGAAGATATTGGTCGCGAAAGACGGGAATGTAGAATCCAGTTTTGAAAAAAAGTCATGTCCCATAGAGAATACACGCAAAATGTGAAAAAATGACATACCTCCTTAAATCGCAAAAATACGCCATGATGCCTTTGTCAAAATGAAAAATCGTGATAATCACATTTGTAGAGAATTGTCTGAGCTAGAACATATCAAAATTTGGAAGAAAATCGATCAACATTTACAGAGATACAATAAATTTTCCAAAAATATGCTGACGTCATAATATGCAAATTGAAATTTTGAGTTCGGAGGCCATTATGATGACGCCATGAGTTAATTGAGGGTCAAATGAGACATGAAATCATATCTCCGACTCATAATCTATCCAAATATGAAAAAAAACTTGGGAGTTCCCATCCATTCTGAAGAGTTACAATGAATTTTGTATAGGCATGTTTTTGCCCATATATGCTATGTATTACAAGAGCTCGCGCGCACGGACATGTTTCTTGAACGGAAGCTCATTGCGTTTTTACTAGTCAGAAAAAGGTGAACAAGGTATCAAAATGCTTGGAAAGATGGGCTAAATATGATAACAGAGAAAATTCGGCGATTCTATGTTGCAAAATGCCAGTACGCGCGAAAGCGCGCGCGCATGCGCGTGTGCGCGTTTTTTCGTAAAATGCTTAAAATGGCCTAAAACGTATCCAAAATGAATTTGCGACGATTTTGAACATTTTAAAATTTTGCGCGCGCGCTGACGCGCGCACGTACGCATGCGCGCGCGTTTTTTGACCTGAAATTGACCGGACGGATATTGACCTTGATCATGATAAATATGAATGAGAAACAACTTTTCGTTATGAAGATATGATCATGAGAAGATATTCAGAAAATTTTACAAAATGGCGCCTAGATGACGTCATCAGTCAAGGTCAGGGTTCAAAACCTTATTTTGCTTTGTCCATATGCCTATATATATGTGTGCCAAATTTCAAGGCACTTGATTGAGCCATTTTCAAGTTATCTTGCTAACAAAAAAGTGATTAGAAATAAGAAAAATAAAGAATAACTAGAATTGTAATACTTGTTTAGAACAAGTATAGGTGGGCTGGTCGAACTAAAATTAAAGACATAATCAAGGGCTCATTTGAGATAGCTTAATGTCTCAGCTACAACATACTCGAAGTTCAGCGTAAACGAAGCTAAAACGAAGAAGATATTGGTCGCGAAAGACGGGAATGTAGAATCCAGTTTTGAAAAAAAGTCATGTCCCATAGAGAATACACGCAAAATGTTAAAAAATGACATGCCTCCTTAAATCGCAAAAATACGCCATGATGCCTTTGTCAAAATGAAAAATCGTGATCATCACATTCGTAGAGAATTGTCTCAGCTAGAACATATCAAAATTTGGAAGAAAATCGATCAACATTTACAGAGATACAATCAATTTTCCAAAAATATGCTGACGTCATAATATGCAAATTGAAATTTTGAGTTCGGAGGCCATTATGATGACGCCATGAGTTAATTGAGGGTCAAATGAGACATGAAATCATATCTCCGACTCATAATCTATCCAAATATGAAAAAAAACTTGGGAGTTCCCATCCATTCTGAAGAGTTACAATGAATTTTGTATAGGCATGTTTTTGCCCATATATGCTATGTATTACAAGAGCTCGCGCGCACGGACATGTTTCTTGAACGGAAGCTCATTGCGTTTTTACTAGTCAGAAAAAGGTGAACAAGGTATCAAAATGCTTGGAAAGATGGGCTAAATATGATAACAGAGAAAATTCGGCGATTCTATGTTGCAAAATGCCAGTACGCGCGAAAACGCGCGCGCATGCGCGTGTGCGCGTTTTTTCGTAAAATGCTTAAAATGGCCTAAAACGTATCCAAAATGAATTTGCGACGATTTTGAACATTTTAAAATTTTGCGCGCGCGCTGACGCGCGCACGTACGCATGCGCGCGCGTTTTTTGACCTGAAATTGACCGGACGGATATTGACCTTGATCATGATAAATATGAATGAGAAACAACTTTTCGTTATGAAGATATGATCATGAGAAGATATTCAGAAAATTTTACAAAATGGCGCCTAGATGACGTCATCAGTCAAGGTCAGGGTTCAAAACCTTATTTTGCTTTGTCCATATGCCTATATATATGTGTGCCAAATTTCAAGGCACTTGATTGAGCCATTTTCAAGTTATCTTGCTAACAAAAAAGTGATTGGAAATAAGAAAAATAAAGAATAACTAGAATTGTAATACTTGTTTAGAACAAGTATAGGTGGGCTGGTCGAACTAAAATTAAAGACATAATCAAGGGCTCATTTGAGATAGCTTATTGTCTCAGCTACAACATACTCGAAGTTCAGCGTAAACGAAGCTAAAACGAAGAAGATATTGCTCGCGAAAGACGGGAATGTAGAATCCAGTTTTGAAAAAAAAAAGTCATGTCCCATAGAGAATACACGCAAAATGTTAAAAAATGACATGCCTCCTTAAATCGCAAAAATACGCCATGATGCCTTTGTCAAAATGAAAAGTCGTGGTTATTACATTTGTAGAAAATTGTCTGAGCTAGAACATATCAAAATTTGGAAGAAAATCGATCAACATTTACAGAGATACAATCAATTTTCCAAAAATATGCTGACGTCATAATATGCAAATTGAAATTTTGAGTTCGGAGGCCGTTATGATGACGCCATGTGTTAATTGAGGGTCAAATGAGACATGAAATCATATCTCCGACTCATAATCTATCCAAATATGAAAAAAACTTGGGAGTTCCCATCCATTCTGAAGAGTTACAATGAATTTTGTATAGGCATGTTTTTGCCCATATATGCTATGTATTACAAGAGCTCGCGCGCACGGACATGTTTCTTGAACGGAAGCTCATTGCGTTTTTACTAGTCAGAAAAAGGTGAACAAGGTATCAAAATGCTTGGAAAGATGGGCTAAATATGATAACAGAGAAAATTCGGCGATTCTATGTTGCAAAATGCCAGTACGCGCGAAAACGCGCGCGCATGCGCGTGTGCGCGTTTTTTCGTAAAATGCTTAAAATGGCCTAAAACGTATCCAAAATGAATTTGCGACGATTTTGAACATTTTAAAATTTTGCGCGCGCGCTGACGCGCGCACGTACGCATGCGCGCGCGTTTTTTGACCTGAAATTGACCGGACGGATATTGACCTTGATCATGATAAATATGAATGAGAAACAACTTTTCGTTATGAAGATATGATCATGAGAAGATATTCAGAAAATTTTACAAAATGGCGCCTAGATGACGTCATCAGTCAAGGTCAGGGTTCAAAACCTTATTTTGCTTTGTCCATATGCCTATATATATGTGTGCCAAATTTCAAGGCACTTGATTGAGCCATTTTCAAGTTATCTTGCTAACAAAAAAGTGATTGGAAATAAGAAAAATAAAGAATAATAAATAAATAAATAAATAAATAAAGGCAATTCTAACGAAATTATGAGGTGGTCTGTATGATGTACAGCCCACCTAATAAACTAGAATTGTAATACTTGTTTAGAACAAGTATAGGTGGGCTGGTCGAACTAAAATTAAAGACATAATCAAGGGCTCATTTGAGATAGCTTATTGTCTCAGCTACAACATACTCGAAGCTCAGCGAAAACAAAACTAAAACGACGGAGATATTGCTCGCGAAAGACGGGAATGTAGAATCCAGTTTTGAAAAAAAAAAGTCATGTCCCATAGAGAATACACGCAAAATGTGAAAAAATGACATACCTCCTTAAATCGCAAAAATACGCCATGATGCCTTTGTCAAAATGAAAAATCGTGATCATCACCTTTGTAGAGAATTGTCTCAGATAGAACATATCAAAATTTGGAAGAAAATCGATCAATATTTACAGAGATACAATAAATTTTCCAAAAATATGCTGACGTCATAATATGCAAATTGAAATTTTGAGTTCGGAGGCCATTATGATGACGCCATGAGTTAATTGAGGGTCAAATGAGACATGAAATCATATCTCCGACTCATAATCTATCCAAATATGAAAAAAACTTGGGAGTTCCCATCCATTCTGAAGAGTTACAATGAATTTTGTATAGGCATGTTTTTGCCCATATATGCTATGTATTACAAGAGCTCGCGCGCACGGACATGTTTCTTGAACGGAAGCTCATTGCGTTTTTACTAGTCAGAAAAAGGTGAACAAGGTATCAAAATGCTTGGAAAGATGGGCTAAATATGATAACAGAGAAAATTCGGCGATTCTATGTTGCAAAATGCCAGTACGCGCGAAAACGCGCGCGCATGCGCGTGTGCGCGTTTTTTCGTAAAATGCTTAAAATGGCCTAAAACGTATCCAAAATGAATTTGCGACGATTTTGAACATTTTAAAATTTTGCGCGCGCGCTGACGCGCGCACGTACGCATGCGCGCGCGTTTTTTGACCTGAAATTGACCGGACGGATATTGACCTTGATCATGATAAATATGAATGAGAAACAACTTTTCGTTATGAAGATATGATCATGAGAAGATATTCAGAAAATTTTACAAAATGGCGCCTAGATGACGTCATCAGTCAAGGTCAGGGTTCAAAACCTTATTTTGCTTTGTCCATATGCCTATATATATGTGTGCCAAATTTCAAGGCACTTGATTGAGCCATTTTCAAGTTATCTTGCTAACAAAAAAGTGATTGGAAATAAGAAAAACTAGAATTGTAATACTTGTTTAGAACAAGTATAGGTGGGCTGGTCGAACTAAAATTAAAGACATAATCAAGGGCTCATTTGAGATAGCTTATTGTCTCAGCTACAACATACTCGAAGTTCAGCGTAAACGAAGCTAAAACGAAGAAGATATTGGTCGCGAAAGACGGGAATGTAGAATCCAGTTTTGAAAAAAAGTCATGTCCCATAGAGAATACACGCAAAATGTTAAAAAATGACATGCCTCCTTAAATCGCAAAAATACGCCATGATGCCTTTGTCAAAATGAAAAATCGTGATTATCACATTTGTAGAGAATTGTCTCAGCTAGAACATATCAAAATTTGGAAGAAAATCGATCAATATTTACAGAGATACAATCAATTTTCCAAAAATATGCTGACGTCATAATATGCAAATTGAAATTTTGAGTTCGGAGGCCATTATGATGACGCCATGAGTTAATTGAGGGTCAAATGAGACATGAAATCATATCTCCGACTCATAATCTATCCAAATATGAAAAAAAACTTGGGAGTTCCCATCCATTCTGAAGAGTTACAATGAATTTTGTATAGGCATGTTTTTGCCCATATATGCTATGTATTACAAGAGCTCGCGCGCACGGATATGTTTCTTGAACGGAAGCTCATTGCGTTTTTACTAGTCAGAAAAAGGTGAACAAGGTATCAAAATGCTTGGAAAGATGAGCTAAATATGATAACAGAGAAAATTCGGCGATTCTATGTTGCAAAATGCCAGTACGCGCGAAAACGCGCGCGCATGCGCGTGTGCGCGTTTTTTCGTAAAATGCTTAAAATGGCCTAAAACGTATCCAAAATGAATTTGCGACGATTTTGAACATTTTAAAATTTTGCGCACGCGCTGACGCGCGCACGTACGCATGCGCGCGCGTTTTTTGACCTGAAATTGACCGGACGGATATTGACCTTGATCATGATAAATATGAATGAGAAACAACTTTTCGTTATGAAGATATGATCATGAGAAGATATTCAGAAAATTTTACAAAATGGCGCCTAGATGACGTCATCAGTCAAGGTCAGGGTTCAAAACCTTATTTTGCTTTGTCCATATGCCTATATATATGTGTGCCAAATTTCAAGGCACTTGATTGAGCCATTTTCAAGTTATCGTGGTAACAAAAAAGTGATTGGAAATAAGAAAAATAAAGAATAATAATAAATAAATAAATAAATAAATAAAGGCAATTCTAACGAAATTATGAGGTGGTCTGTATGATGTACAGCCCACCTAATAAACTAGAATTGTAATACTTGTTTAGAACAAGTATAGGTGGGCTGGTCGAACTAAAATTAAAGACATAATCAAGGGCTCATTTGAGATAGCTTATTGTCTCAGCTACAACATACTCGAAGTTCAGCGTAAACGAAGCTAAAACGAAGAAGATATTGGTCGCGAAAGACGGGAATGTAGAATCCAGTTTTGAAAAAAAGTCATGTCCCATAGAGAATACACGCAAAATGTGAAAAAATGACATACCTCCTTAAATCGCAAAAATACGCCATGATGCCTTTGTCAAAATGAAAAATCGTGATCATCACATTTGTAGAGAATTGTCTCAGATAGAACATATCAAAATTTGGAAGAAAATCGATCAATATTTACAGAGATACAATAAATTTTCCAAAAATATGCTGACGTCATAATATGCAAATTGAAATTTTGAGTTCGGAGGCCATTATGATGACGCCATGAGTTAATTGAGGATCAAATGAGACATGAAATCATATCTCCGACTCATAATCTATCCAAATATGAAAAAAAACTTGGGAGTTCCCATCCATTCTGAAGAGTTACAATGAATTTTGTATAGGCATGTTTTTGCCCATATATGCTATGTATTACAAGAGCTCGCGCGCACGGATATGTTTCTTGAACGGAAGCTCATTGCGTTTTTACTAGTCAGAAAAAGGTGAACAAGGTATCAAAATGCTTGGAAAGATGGGCTAAATATGATAACAGAGAAAATTCGGCGATTCTATGTTGCAAAATGCCAGTACGCGCGAAAACGCGCGCGCATGCGCGTGTGCGCGTTTTTTCGTAAAATGCTTAAAATGGCCTAAAACGTATCCAAAATGAATTTGCGACGATTTTGAACATTTTAAAATTTTGCGCGCGCGCTGACGCGCGCACGTACGCATGCGCGCGCGTTTTTTGACCTGAAATTGACCGGACGGATATTGACCTTGATCATGATAAATATGAATGAGAAACAACTTTTCGTTATGAAGATATGATCATGAGAAGATATTCAGAAAATTTTACAAAATGGCGCCTAGATGACGTCATCAGTCAAGGTCAGGGTTCAAAACCTTATTTTGCTTTGTCCATATGCCTATATATATGTGTGCCAAATTTCAAGGCACTTGATTGAGCCATTTTCAAGTTATCTTGGTAACAAAAAAGTGATTGGAAATAAGAAAAATAAAGAATAACTAGAATTGTAATACTTGTTTAGAACAAGTATAGGTGGGCTGGTCGAACTAAAATTAAAGACATAATCAAGGGCTCATTTGAGATAGCTTATTGTCTCAGCTACAACATACTCGAAGTTCAGCGTAAACGAAGCTAAAACGAAGAAGATATTGGTCGCGAAAGACGGGAATGTAGAATCCAGTTTTGAAAAAAAGTCATGTCCCATAGAGAATACACGCAAAATGTTAAAAAATGACATGCCTCCTTAAATCGCAAAAATACGCCATGATGCCTTTGTCAAAATGAAAAATCGTGATCATCACATTTGTAGAGAATTGTCTCAGATAGAACATATCAAAATTTGGAAGAAAATCGATCAATATTTACAGAGATACAATAAATTTTCCAAAAATATGCTGACGTCATAATATGCAAATTGAAATTTTGAGTTCGGAGGCCATCATGATGACGCCATGAGTTAATTGAGGGTCAAATGAGACATGAAATCATATCTCCGACTCATAATCTATCTAAATATGAAAAAAAATTGGGAGTTCCCATCCATTCTGAAGAGTTACAATGATTTTTGTATAGGCATGTTTTTGCCCATATATGCTATGTATTACAAGAGCTCGCGCGCACGGACATGTTTCTTGAACGGAAGCTCATTGCGTTTTTACTAGTCAGAAAAAGGTGAACAAGGTATCAAAATGCTTGGAAAGATGGGCTAAATATGATAACAGAGAAAATTCGGCGATTCTATGTTGCAAAATGCCAGTACGCGCGAAAACGCGCGCGCATGCGCGTGTGCGCTTTTTTTCATAAAATGCTTAAAATGGCCTAAAACGTATCCAAAATGAATTTGCGACGATTTTGAACATTTTAAAATTTTGCGCGCGCGCTGACGCGCGCACGTACGCATGCGCGCGCGTTTTTTGACCTGAAATTGACCGGACGGATATTGACCTTGATCATGATAAATATGAATGAGAAACAACTTTTCGTTATGAAGATATGATCATGAGAAGATATTCAGAAAATTTTACAAAATGGCGCCTAGATGACGTCATCAGTCAAGGTCAGGGTTCAAAACCTTATTTTGCTTTGTCCATATGCCTATATATATGTGTGCCAAATTTCAAGGCACTTGATTGAGCCATTTTCAAGTTATCTTGCTCACAAAAAAGTGATTGGAAATAAGAAAAATAAATAATAACTAGAATTGTAATACTTGTTTAGAACAAGTATAGGTGGGCTGGTCGAACTAAAATTAAAGACATAATCAAGGGCTCATTTGAGATAGCTTATTGTCTCAGCTACAACATACTCGAAGTTCAGCGTGAACGAAGCTAAAACGAAGAAGATATTGGTCGCGAAAGACGGGAATGTAGAATCCAGTTTTGAAAAAAAGTCATGTCCCATAGAGAATACACGCAAAATGTTAAAAAATGACATGCCTCCTTAAATCGCAAAAATACGCCATGATGCCTTTGTCAAAATGAAAAATCGTGATTATCACATTTGTAGAGAATTGTCTCAGATAGAACATATCAAAATTTGGAAGAAAATCGATCAATATTTACAGAGATACAATAAATTTTCCAAAAATATGCTGACGTCATAATATGCAAATTGAAATTTTGAGTTCGGAGGCCGTTATGATGACGCCATTAGTTAATTGAGGGTCAAATGAGACATGAAATCATATCTCCGACTCATAATCTATCCAAATATGAAAAAAAACTTGGGAGTTCCCATCCATTCTGAAGAGTTACAATGAATTTTGTATAGGCATGTTTTTGCCCATATATGCTATGTATTACAAGAGCTCGCGCGCACGGACATGTTTCTTGAACGGAAGCTCATTGCGTTTTTACTAGTCAGAAAAAGGTGAACAAGGTATCAAAATGCTTGGAAAGATGGGCTAAATATGATAACAGAGAAAATTCGGCGATTCTATGTTGCAAAATGCCAGTACGCGCGAAAACGCGCGCGCATGCGCGTGTGCGCGTTTTTTCGTAAAATGCTTAAAATGGCCTAAAACGTATCCAAAATGAATTTGCGACGATTTTGAACATTTTAAAATTTTGCGCGCGCGCTGACGCGCGCACGTACGCATGCGCGCGCGTTTTTTGACCTGAAATTGACCGGACGGATATTGACCTTGATCATGATAAATATGAATGAGAAACAACTTTTCGTTATGAAGATATGATCATGAGAAGATATTCAGAAAATTTTACAAAATGGCGCCTAGATGACGTCATCAGTCAAGGTCAGGGTTCAAAACCTTATTTTGCTTTGTCCATATGCCTATATATATGTGTGCCAAATTTCAAGGCACTTGAATGAGCCATTTTCAAGTTATCGTGGTAACAAAAAAGTGATTGGAAATAAGAAAAATAAAGAATAATAATAATAAACTAGAATTGTAATACTTGTTTAGAACAAGTATAGGTGGGCTGGTCGAACTAAAATTAAAGACATAATCAAGGGCTCATTTGAGATAGCTTATTGTCTCAGCTACAACATACTCGAAGTTCAGCGTAAACGAAGCTAAAACGAAGAAGATATTGGTCGCGAAAGACGGGAATGTAGAATCCAGTTTTGAAAAAAAGTCATGTCCCATAGAGAATACACGCAAAATGTTAAAAAATGACATGCCTCCTTAAATCGCAAAAATACGCCATGATGCCTTTGTCAAAATGAAAAATCGTGGTTATTACATTTGTAGAAAATTGTCTGAGCTAGAACATATCAAAATTTGGAAGAAAATCGATCAACATTTACAGAGATACAATCAATTTTCCAAAAATATGCTGACGTCATAATATGCAAATTGAAATTTTGAGTTCGGAGGCCATTATGATGACGCCATGAGTTAATTGAGGGTCAAATGAGACATGAAATCATATCTCCGACTCATAATCTATCCAAATATGAAAAAAAACTTGGGAGTTCCCATCCATTCTGAAGAGTTACAATGAATTTTGTATAGGCATGTTTTTGCCCATATATGCTATGTATTACAAGAGCTCGCGCGCACGGACATGTTTCTTGAACGGAAGCTCATTGCGTTTTTACTAGACAGAAAAAGGTGAACAAGGTATCAAAATGCTTGGAAAGATGGGCTAAATATGATAACAGAGAAAATTCGGCGATTCTATGTTGCAAAATGCCAGTACGCGCGAAAACGCGCGCGCATGCGCGTGTGCGCGTTTTTTCGTAAAATGCTTAAAATGGCCTAAAACGTATCCAAAATGAATTTGCGACGATTTTGAACATTTTAAAATTTTGCGCGCGCGCTGACGCGCGCACGTACGCATGCGCGCGCGTTTTTTGACCTGAAATTGACCGGACGGATATTGACCTTGATCATGATAAATATGAATGAGAAACAACTTTTCGTTATGAAGATATGATCATGAGAAGATATTCAGAAAATTTTACAAAATGGCGCCTAGATGACGTCATCAGTCAAGGTCAGGGTTCAAAACCTTATTTTGCTTTGTCCATATGCCTATATATATGTGTGCCAAATTTCAAGGCACTTGATTGAGCCATTTTCAAGTTATCTTGCTCACAAAAAAGTGATTGGAAATAAGAAAAATAAAGAATAATAATAATAATAATAATAAACTAGAATTGTAATACTTGTTTAGAACAAGTATAGGTGGGCTGGTCGAACTAAAATTAAAGACATAATCAAGGGCTCATTTGAGATAGCTTATTGTCTCAGCTACAACATACTCGAAGTTCAGCGTAAACGAAGCTAAAACGAAGAAGATATTGGTCGCGAAAGAGGGGAATGTAGAATCCAGTTTTGAAAAAAAGTCATGTCCCATAGAGAATACACGCAAAATGTTAAAAAATGACATACCTCCTTAAATCGCAAAAATACGCCATGATGCCTTTGTCAAAATGAAAAATCGTGATCATCACATTTGTAGAGAATTGTCTCAGATAGAACATATCAAAATTTGGAAGAAAATCGATCAATATTTACAGAGATACAATAAATTTTCCAAAAATATGCTGACGTCATAATATGCAAATTGAAATTTTGAGTTCGGAGGCCATTATGATGACGCCATGAGTTAATTGAGGGTCAAATGAGACATGAAATCATATCTCCAACTCATAATCTATCCAAATATGAAAAAAAACTTTGGAGTTCCCATCCATTCTGAAGAGTTACAATGAATTTTGTATAGGCATGTTTTTGCCCATATATGCTATGTATTACAAGAGCTCGCGCGCACGGACATGTTTCTTGAACGGAAGCTCATTGCGTTTTTACTAGTCAGAAAAAGGTGAACAAGGTATCAAAATGCTTGGAAAGATGGGCTAAATATGATAACAGAGAAAATTCGGCGATTCTATGTTGCAAAATGCCAGTACGCGCGAAAACGCGCGCGCATGCGCGTGTGCGCGTTTTTTCGTAAAATGCTTAAAATGGCCTAAAACGTATCCAAAATGAATTTGCGACGATTTTGAACATTTTAAAATTTTGCGCGCGCGCGTTTTTTGACCTGAAATTGACCGGACGGATATTGACCTTGATCATGATAAATATGAATGAGAAACAACTTTTCGTTATGAAGATATGATCATGAGAAGATATTCAGAAAATTTTACAAAATGGCGCCTAGATGACGTCATCAGTCAAGGTCAGGGTTCAAAACCTTATTTTGCTTTGTCCATATGCCTATATATATGTGTGCCAAATTTCAAGGCACTTGATTGAGCCATTTTCAAGTTATCTTGCTAACAAAAAAGTGATTGGAAATAAGAAAAATAAAGAATAATAATAATAACTAGAATTGTAATACTTGTTTAGAACAAGTATAGGTGGGCTGGTCGAACTAAAATTAAAGACATAATCAAGGGCTCATTTGAGATAGCTTATTGTCTCAGCTACAACATACTCGAAGTTCAGCGTAAACGAAGCTAAAACGAAGAAGATATTGGTCGCGAAAGACGGGAATGTAGAATCCAGTTTTGAAAAAAAGTCATGTCCCATAGAGAATACACGCAAAATGTGAAAAAATGACATACCTCCTTAAATCGCAAAAATACGCCATGATGCCTTTGTCAAAATGAAAAATCGTGATCATCACATTTGTAGAGAATTGTCTCAGATAGAACATATCAAAATTTGGAAGAAAATCGATCAATATTTACAGAGATACAATAAATTTTCCAAAAATATGCTGACGTCATAATATGCAAATTGAAATTTTGAGTTCGGAGGCCATTATGATGACGCCATGAGTTAATTGAGGGTCAAATGAGACATGAAATCATATCTCCGACTCATAATCTATCCAAATATGAAAAAAAACTTGGGAGTTCCCATCCATTCTGAAGAGTTACAATGAATTTTGTATAGGCATGTTTTTGCCCATATATGCTATGTATTACAAGAGCTCGCGCGCACGGACATGTTTCTTGAACGGAAGCTCATTGCGTTTTTACTAGTCAGAAAAAGGTGAACAAGGTATCAAAATGCTTGGAAAGATGGGCTAAATATGATAACAGAGAAAATTCGGCGATTCTATGTTGCAAAATGCCAGTACGCGCGAAAACGCGCGCGCATGCGCGTGTGCGCGTTTTTTCGTAAAATGCTTAAAATGGCCTAAAACGTATCCAAAATGAATTTGCGACGATTTTGAACATTTTAACATTTTGCGCGCGCGCTGACGCGCGCACGTACGCATGCGCGCGCGTTTTTTGACCTGAAATTGACCGGACGGATATTGACCTTGATCATGATAAATATGAATGAGAAACAACTTTTCGTTATGAAGATATGATCATGAGAAGATATTCAGAAAATTTTACAAAATGGCGCCTAGATGACGTCATCAGTCAAGGTCAGGGTTCAAAACCTTATTTTGCTTTGTCCATATGCCTATATATATGTGTGCCAAATTTCAAGGCACTTGATTGAGCCATTTTCAAGTTATCTTGCTAACAAAAAA
The DNA here is from genome assembly GCA_037951105.1 of Echinarachnius parma. Taxonomy (NCBI): domain Eukaryota; kingdom Metazoa; phylum Echinodermata; class Echinoidea; order Clypeasteroida; family Echinarachniidae; genus Echinarachnius; species Echinarachnius parma. The sequence continues at coordinate 135,851 of JBAMJV010000380.1, forward strand.
GTGATTGGAAATAAGAAAAATAAAGAATAATAAATAAAGGCAATTCTAACGAAATTATGAGGTGGTCTGTATGATGTACAGCCCACCTAATAATAATAAAGGCAATTCTAACGAAATTATGAGGTGGTCTGTATGATGTACAGCCCACCTAATAAAGGCAATTCTAACGAAATTATGAGGTGGTCTGTATGATGTACAGCCCACCTAATAAATAAATAAATAAAGGCAATTCTAACGAAATTATGAGGTGGTCTGTATGATGTACAGCCCACCTAATAATAACTAGAATTGTAATACTTGTTTAGAACAAGTATAGGTGGGCTGGTCGAACTAAAATTAAAGACATAATCAAGGGCTCATTTGAGATAGCTTATTGTCTCAGCTACAACATACTCGAAGTTCAGCGTAAACGAAGCTAAAACGAAGAAGATATTGGTCGCGAAAGACGGGAATGTAGAATCCAGTTTTGAAAAAAAGTCATGTCCCATAGAGAATACACGCAAAATGTGAAAAAATGACATACCTCCTTAAATCGCAAAAATACGCCATGATGCCTTTGTCAAAATGAAAAATCGTGATCATCACATTTGTAGAGAATTGTCTCAGATAGAACATATCAAAATTTGGAAGAAAATCGATCAATATTTACAGAGATACAATACATTTTCCAAAAATATGCTGACGTCATAATATGCAAATTGAAATTTTGAGTTCGGAGGCCATTATGATGACGCCATGAGTTAATTGAGGGTCAAATGAGACATGAAATCATATCTCCGACTCATAATCTATCCAAATATGAAAAAAAACTTGGGAGTTCCCATCCATTCTGAAGAGTTACAATGAATTTTGTATAGGCATGTTTTTGCCCATATATGCTATGTATTACAAGAGCTCGCGCGCACGGACATGTTTCTTGAACGGAAGCTCATTGCGTTTTTACTAGTCAGAAAAAGGTGAACAAGGTATCAAAATGCTTGGAAAGATGGGCTAAATATGATAACAGAGAAAATTCGGCGATTCTATGTTGCAAAATGCCAGTACGCGCGAAAACGCGCGCGCATGCGCGTGTGCGCGTTTTTTCATAAAATGCTTAAAATGGCCTAAAACGTATCCAAAATGAATTTGCGACGATTTTGAACATTTTAAAATTTTGCGCGCGCGCTGACGCGCGCACGTACGCATGCGCGCGCGTTTTTTGACCTGAAATTGACCGGACGGATATTGACCTTGATCATGATAAATATGAATGAGAAACAACTTTTCGTTATGAAGATATGATCATGAGAAGATATTCAGAAAATTTTACAAAATGGCGCCTAGATGACGTCATCAGTCAAGGTCAGGGTTCAAAACCTTATTTTGCTTTGTCCATATGCCTATATATATGTGTGCCAAATTTCAAGGCACTTGATTGAGCCATTTTCAAGTTATCTTGCTCACAAAAAAGTGATTGGAAATAAGAAAAATAAAGAATAATAATAATAACTAGAATTGTAATACTTGTTTAGAACAAGTATAGGTGGGCTGGTCGAACTAAAATTAAAGACATAATCAAGGGCTCATTTGAGATAGCTTATTGTCTCAGCTACAACATACTCGAAGTTCAGCGTAAACGAAGCTAAAACGAAGAAGATATTGGTCGCGAAAGACGGGAATGTAGAATCCAGTTTTGAAAAAAAGTCATGTCCCATAGAGAATACCGTAGATATGTACTTAAGATATTTATATTTTTTGTAATTTGGTGGGTTATATGTGCATTTCCTCATTTTGTACTGTTTTATAAACTCTGATATTGAATTTTATTTGCGTTTCCATTGTTGTTGTTTTGTGCGTATCTGTTTATTGTATGATATTCTACCAGTATATGTCGTTTTTAATTTCTCTTTGTTTTGGGTAAAAGAAATATCTTTAAAAACATATTGGGGTGAGTGTTAGCACAGTGTATGCAATTGAAAGAGCAGACTTTTTTCAAAAGGTTTATGCGAGTGATGCGGTCATGTTGGTGAGTGTGCTATAATGCTTGTGAGTGTGTTATAATGCTTTGTTGTAAATGGGGTAAAGATGTTGGAAGAGTTCATTAATGTGGTTTTCATTTTGGTGTAAATGATTGTATGATGGTGAAAGGGTTAGATGATATATAGTTGTTGTTTTTAATTTTAGAAACATTTTTTTCTTTTATGTATCAACGTGTGTGTGTGTGTGCATGTGGCATGACAAAATTGTTGGTGTGAAACTATAAGTACATTGTTTTTATTTTTTTATATTTTTTACTCAATAAATGTCACAAACCATACAGTATTTGAGTATATAATAAATCAAATGTATTTTTAAAGTACCAAAATACTGGCATGTGTGTTCGTAATAGAATAAGTTTACAGAGTACATGTAAGTTTGTGAATAAGACTACATATTTGAGATTGGTTGAGAGGGGTATAAAGGGAATCTCAGTAAAGCTAGGCTTGTTGTGCATGCGAGCTCCCAGTATAAATTAAGAATACATACCAACGATCCCTATAAATTGCATTACTGATTAGTTAATTATATCATTACAAATATTTATTTGCAATTTTTTAATGGTTAACAACTTATTTGTTTATACAACTGAAGCTATGGCGTATAATACAATACTGAATGAACCCCATTAAACTATTTCCAACATAACAACAACAACGTTCATCAATGAAGATCCTGCACATGTCCGCTACCAGACAGACCAAAGGCCACAGTAGTACAGTACATTTGGCCTGCCATACACCTAGGTCATGACGTCTCTAGCTATTACACTTGTTCAACAGGCCTTTGAAAACTAGAAATCTACAGCGAAGCCGTGGAGATAAGCTCTCGAATTGCTGTTAACCGATACCTTACCGACAGTGGTGTTAGATCTTTATCATATATTTGGTAAGTTTTTATTTTGTAACAATTATTTTAATGGAAAGCGCAACTGTCCGAAGCCTGTTACTTCGTAATAGTAAGGACTTGTAGTCTTGTTCGATATGTTGTGGGTGAACTATGACTGTACATGTGATGACTGGCATGTAAAGTCTATGGAGTACGATGTATGGCGCTACTGTGCATTCGTACTCCTTTTTAATTTTTGTCGTACCTATTTTTTCTTCTTTTTTTCAACGCTTTATTTGTCTTTAAACTCAACTGAATTAGTTCGTATTACTCACTGCAGTTTGTTTTATCCCTCGATGGTCTGTTGAAATATTTTGGTCAACATTTAAGCCCCTTTTTTGAGACTTTAATCGATGTCTTTGAAAGTGTCGCGGCACCAGCCTCGCGAGTTCGTGGTCACAACAATTGAAATAGCGGAACTTCACGAGCAGCCATGCCGTTACCGTGCGACCGCGCTGATCCGCCAGACAGATTTTTTAAAGCCTTATTTCTCGCGATATTGATTTTCGAACTCCAAAATAACTGTACACATGGAAGAAGCAAACTATTGTCATTTACCATTCAAGTCTTATATAGAATTACGTTGATTAAGTCAAAATCTAGGCCCGATTTTGTTCCGAAAATAGAGCTGGCGGATCAACATGAGTACTTTGTGTAGTAAGTATCGCCAAGTCGCAGTCGGCTACGCTAGTCTATCAAAACAGGTCTAGAACGAACAAAATATCAACATATATCATCGCAAATGATTATCAAATTGTACTCACGGTACTTGATATGTGTTATTTTCCGTCATATACATCCACAAACACACGATTGTTCCATAAAAAGCGATTTTAGGAAGGCTTCCGAATCAAGCAAAATATTTTGTGACGGAAATCAACACGAAGTTGCAACGCAGCCAAAACTAAGTCTCACTTTAAATGGCCGTTTCATCAAATATATCCAATGTACTAGCAAATCCTCCAGTCAACTTGAATACTGAAAATTTCTCCGTAATTTGATATGAATCATTCCCTGAAAATTTGAATCAAATACTAATTTTGGCCATAAAACCAATTGAAAACCTCAACGAACTAGCGTCGCCCGAAAATGTTGCACAAATCCATATGTAACCCACTGGTACGTGCAGTAAAAGAATTATCACTTGGTTCACAACATGGCCACACAAGTGACGCCACTCAACTCCGTTTGTATTAAGTTGAATGAAGCCAGGACGCATCTATATTATTCATATTGTTGGTCAAGATCGCGCGTTTAGTATGCGCGATAAAAAACGATGAAAATAACCACCAATCAGGTTGGAGGACATCGCGTATATTAGCGCGTTAGTAGCGCCCCGACGCATGTAACTGCGCAATAACAAAGGCCAGCGCGCGCAGGGTAATTTTACTTTCTCTTTTTTTATGTGTATAATGTATTACACATGTTATAGCTATAGCACTATTACGCGAGCGTATGCATTATGTATTATGGGACGCGCAGACTACCGATATACTCATGGAGTTAAGCCAGTGCAGAAAGACCTATTAATTAGTAAGTTTCGATTGTGTCATCTGTAGAACTAGACGTAGCAAATTCTACAGATTGACACTGTAAAGTTGTCATTGCCACAGTCGTAACTTATTTAGAACAATTTCATTTCGCCCGAAAGTTGTAATTTGTGCCTTTCCTTGATCAATTTTACGTGCAATGTCTATGGGCAGTGGGATTATGCGGTGACTTTTTTAACGTCGCATTTTGTCTGGGCATGTACCGCCACCCTTTTTTCTTCGTACTGACACACACGCCAGTCGGGCGAATAGTTGTTACTGAATAAGTAACTTTTAAACTTCACATTTTCCAAGTGGCTTTAAAATCCGAACTGGCTATTACGCACGATAGCAAAGAATCGAAAGCTTGTTTGGCAGTTTCTGCCCCGTTGCCCCAAACGTAAAATTCTCCTTGTTGTCCTGCGCAATGCAGACCATATTCGGTAGCGCATTGCGCAGTAGGATCGTCTTTAAAATACCGACCAAACACACAGTTTGAAAGCCAATGTTCTCAAGTTGTGTACGATTATCGTGTGTTCTTTGAGAGTATTTTTTTAGATTGAGTAGTTTGAAGGACCCGAGGTTGAAAATTGTCCTCGTAATCGCGGTGGCGAAATTATGCGGCCGCACGGTAGCTACCCGTGTCTTGTACGCGCGCGCCGTATTGGTTACATCCATAGCCGCGAAGCTGGTGCCGCGACGCTCTCAAAGACATCGATTAAAGACAAATAAGTGTTGAAAAAAAAGACGAAAAAATAGGTACGAAGAAAATTAAAAAGGAGTACAAAAGCACAGTAGCGGCCGCGGTATGACCGGGTACTAGTCGTCTAGACTATATAAATTATGGTCTACGGTGTTGTTGTGCGAACTCTGCTCAAAGGTACTCGTCTGAGCTGCAAAAACAGTCAATTTTGCAGGTTCTGGGTTAGAGTTAGTGTTGGTTAAGGTTAGGGTATAATGTCATGTGCTGTTTTTTGCAGCTACTGTATGCAGCTAGGTGTGGGCCGAGTTTGCTCGGATTCTAGGTTGTATGTGTGGTGACTACATATGGTAAAAGATGAAACCTTTTAGAAATATGCTTAGAACGGTGCATTTTTACAGAATGTAATTATTTGGGTATTTGCTGTGATACAAGGCATAATAAGAAACTTAGACGACAAACAGCTTATAATTATATAACTCTTATCAAATGCAGAATACCCTACCACGGTTTTACGCACCCCTGGACATGGGAGCACAGAATTAGAACTCTGTTAGTCAAATATTAGAAATAGAAAATTAGAAGCCAACTACCTACGACCACTACCAATAGCAGTCTAGTTTTATGCTTCCTTTACGCAGTAGCCGGTGGCATTATGTTTTCGGGTTGTCCCCATTTATACATACGTACGTCACGTTCTCGTGTCAGTGCTCATTATGTATGCAAAAACAGCTTGTGATCGTGTTATCTCAGGAAACAATTGATGGATTCCTGCGAAACTTAGGTCATATTTGTATCTTGCAGAGCCAATGAGTTGATTAAATTTGGGATCATGGGGCTCATTATATATATGCAAAAATAGCCTGTGATTTCATTAACATTAGAAGTGATGGATGAATTACCATCAAACTCAAACATGTGTGTATCTTGCAAAGCCAATGAACTGATTAGATTTTAGATTCATGTAGTCAAAGATTGGAGGGTCATACATGTATATAAAAAATAGTTTTTAATCACGATATTCTGATGGTTTTGTGTTAAACTTCAATAGGTTTGTGAAATTGCTCTTTGGCGGAGGCATCTTTTTTCGACCGACGCAGTCGAAGTTTCATCTAGATTTTTGTATTTTTAGTGAAGATATTCCACTATTATAAGCACGCGGCTGAAAAAACAGCAGAATCTTTATAAATAACAGGAGAAATTGAGAATACTAACTATTGAATGTGGTGCCCCATAATCATGCTTTTAAGTACCTACCACATGACGCAGCGTCGGAAATACACGGGGGCGCCGGGCGATTTCGCCCCCGTGAGTCTCAAAATAGCCCCCTAAAATCCTAAAAATCCTACTTCAAGGGGCGACCATCTCGCCAAAAGTCGCCCCCGCTAGCACCACCGTTCATCACCAGTCATCACCGCCTGGTGTCCCCCGTATCATCTCTGCTCAACTGCCAGAGAAATGTTAATCCTGGGCAAAGTTTGTATGTTGGCTATTTTCAAGCAATCTCCTTGTTCTTTCTCTCTCTGTGATCTCTCTTTCCATCTCTCTCTTTAATCACTTTGTAGACAATATAAAATGATGGCTAGAAACAAGCCCACATAAAGCCACACCGCAGTCTGTGTACTGTGTTGTGCCCATTGCATGCATGCAATACAAATGCAATGCAATGCACATTCATGCAGGCAGCTATAGTAAAAATCACATGCGAATCGGCGGACAGCTGTCATGAAATACGATCCAAAATCGTATTTGTGCAGGAGAAATGGGCACAAAAGTAAGAAATATTAGGGATATACTTATTTTAAGATGGTTTATAACTGTTTATTTCGTCAATGCATTATTTCTGGTACATTTCTCATAACGAAATGTTTGGTATTTTCTAGCACTGCCTGCAGGCATATACCCGTCAGCATAGTTTATCATGCCTGGAGTTGTGGGGGAAATGCAGGTTGTGTACTGGTGGTGATTTACTACAACAATGATTTTAAAATTACAATACTTTTGTGGTTGTAACTTTGATTTTAGTGGTCTAAATTAGTTTTGATCGCTAACTTGGAAAAACATAGCCCCAACCCTTACCCTAGCGCTTATTTCGGTGGTTCCCTATATTATTTTTGTTGATGTTTATTGCGTTTTATTGCGTTTTTAAATTTGATTTTAAAGTTTTATTTCTCAGCGTAGCCGTAGGCCTTGTTGGGCATATTTAGATCAAAGTCAAACTCGAAGTCAGAAATTCATCAGTTCTTAGACTTTTCTGGTTATTTTATCGTTGGAGACTGTAATTTGTTTGTCTGTTTAGTGCAAAGTACCCTTCCCTTTCCCCCCTTTACCCATTTCCTTTTCTGAAAATGATGTTGATACCGTCCTCGGTCCTCGTCCATTTTTACTTTCTTTTAATTTAGTATTCCACTAACGGTTTTTGTTTAATACAAATTCTGATGAAGAAACTTATGAATAAAAAAGACGCACACATACACATGCAGGATTTTTCCTCATATATTTAATGAACTCTTCAAATGAAACAAAGCAAAATGAAAAGATTACAAAAGACAATAACGTACACGCAAATCAACATTTCAAAACATAAATTATAATAATAATGATTTACATTCAAAATTTCAGTTGACCTAGTCCAGCACAAAATTCCTGAAGTGTAAATATTTGTTGACCTTTGTATGTTATGTTTGTTTTGTTTTGCCTTGTTTTGATGGACTTCGAAAATTTGAAGAAAAAAAAATGATATTTTAAAAGTAGCCCCCTTTTTTGAAAAATAGCCCCAATTTTCAAAAAGTAGCCCCTTGATTTTTTGAGGCCATTGAAAAAGTAGCCCCCAAGAAAAAAAAAGTAATTCCTACGTTGACATGACGGCAATATTCTGTTCTGTAATTTTGTGCTGATTCACAGCTCCAAATCATGTAAATAATCTGTAGATATTGCCGCTGGGTTTCTTCCGTTCTGTCTAGTCAGGCATTTTGACGGATTTGTGTTAACGATTTAACATGAAGGTTTAGTGTGTTTGTGCGCACGCGTGGCGACCAAATTATAACACAATGATGAATGGCTTGTTTGGCAGACTCATGTTTTGTATTTTTAAGGAATATTTTTTATCATGGGTAATTTGAAAAGATTGTCTTTACTTGCTATTTAGTAGGTGTCATCATTTGTCACTAAAGAACCAGTTTTGCACTTTTGAGTGATCTGAGTCAAGTTTTGTACAGTGGTGTTTGAAATGTTGTGAATCAGTAGAGGTCATTTTGGCCATTAAAAAAGATACACATGTTTAGTTTCCTGCCCGCTTCCCTTTTGGAGGCCACCTCCCTCTTTCTTTTTAAAGATCAAATACATGAAGATCTTTGTTACAATGAATCACTATCTGTTTTTGAAAATATGAAAAATCAGGCGGTCATCTTGTAAAAAATCCGGACTGTCACAGAAAATGTTCAGAGCCTCCATTTTGAGCGGCTGTTTTGAAGGGGGAAAAAGGGCCCCTGATCACATGCTGAGTGTGCAGCATTTTTTATGTAGGCATAACCAAGACCGCACTCATGAGATGCTTTTATGGACTCAGATCTACCGTCAGCACGTGCATACTTTTTACTCCAATTGGCCATCATTTTAATTTTTCCAACCGATCTTTGACATAATTCTATAGGTCCCAGAATTTTCGGTGGCTGTATTGATTTACTACTTTGCAGCAGGGTTGTAATTTGTGTGTGGGAAAGCTGTCATTACAGGAGATTTGGATTTAATACATATTCTTGTTTCTCCTGTTTGTTTTCAGATCTTCCCCTGCTCTGACAACGTGCTGTCAAGTTTGTAAGGCGAGCTATCTGGCTGACGCCTTTGTTCCATGCAGTATACAAACAGCCAGGAATCAGCTGCACTGTCGCTCATTCTTCCAGTAGGTTGGGTGTGAAAAGGTTTTTTTATGCCTCTAATGTTGCCAGGGGGTGTTTCATTAAGCTTTTCGTAAAGTTACGTAAGACTTTACGAACATCTTGTATATAAGTGCCAGATAGGATGCCCAAAGTTTTTTTCTGATATTTTCAATAACCTCAATTAAATTATGGCAAAAAAATACTTTGCACTAAAAATGTTTGTCAATGGACCTATAGTAAGAACAGAGCCATTTTAATAATGGCTCTGAGTAGAGCATTCCAGCCATTTTTAAATCTTGTTTTGTATTATATTTGTAAATTGTTATCTTGTATGTATTTGAATTTTTTTACGGAAAATAAAACCAAACCAAACCAAACCAAAAATGTTCATCTACATCTGCACAGTTGTACTTTTATACTTAATAATGATTGAGCATCCCATTTGGGTTTTCATATACACACCGTTCGTAAAGTCATGTGTATCTTTATGAACAGCATTATGAAACACCCCCCAAGGGCGATATGTTCTCAGTATGTATGTACCGTAAATCTCCGTGTATAAGGCGCACCCGTGTATAAGGCGCACCCCCAACTTTTAGAGACACCATATTTTTTTTTACGACACCCTGTAGTGCTGTTGGAATACTTACATCGCTGGTCTAGGGCATATCAAGGGCTTAATGTCAATTGTTGCTTTCATCATCATATACACTTTTTCACATACAAAATAGTGGTTAGTACAAAAATTGCACACATTGAGCAATAACACTGGTGCTCATGAATATTCATATTCCTGAATATTCAAGCACTTTACTCATTTAATATAGTGCAATTTTCTACCTTAACTAACTTTAACTATTTAACCATTTTCAATTGTGAGCAAAATTTATAACCACTGGCTAGATAATTGCATATATAATGAGTACTGCTGCTCAAGAATGTATGAATATTCATTAGCAGCTGGAATTTGCTCAATAAAATTGCAACTTTACAGATCTATAACCAACCTTTTTATTGTGAGATAAAGGTATATGTTGCTGAATGCTACAACAGACAGCAAGCTCTTGTCATGCCATGAGCCAGTGTAATATGCATTGAACATGACTAGAGGGTTTTTTTTTTTTTTTTTTGCTGTACCTGTGTATAAGGCGCACCCCCGACTTTGAAATTTTTTCCGACGGAAAAAAGTGCGCCTTATACACGGAGATTTACGGTATGTATGGGATGGCAAAGGTAACATGGTTCAATATTGTTGGAAAATAGCTTGTGATCACGTTATCTCATGAACTAATTGACTGATTCCCATTGTCCTGATTTGGGGGTATTTAGGGAAAAGTTCAAGATCTCAGTTGTTTGTATGCCCCGCTCCTCCACTCAGTGTTAGGCTACGCTCACCCCTGCAAGTCAAGGGGCTTATTGTATAAGCCCCTTGCACCTGTATGCACTATTTCCAGTAGGTGAATTATCAGTACTGATGGGCTAGACTAGTAAGTTATCAAAATGCAGATAAGGTGTGATATTTATCACCACAATGATTCTTTATTGCAATAAATATTTAAAAAGGAGTCATACCTCTTAGTAGAAAGTTAAAATCCAGAGTTGAAATCCTCCAACAAAATAAGAAAAATGACAACAGCTTCCTGTCTAAAACTGCATGCCCACACTGCATGCTGGCTATACTTGCACTGTCAGCTCAGTATAACACAGGGGCCTATTGGGAGACATCAATAGCGCCATCTCTTGACCAGTAGAGATTATTGTGCTCAGCATATGTATGAGCTGACTGCACACAAATTTTTTATGTGAACACTTGGACTTGGATTAGTACAGAAATAACCAGAATTTTCTGAGAAAAGTGGACAAAAACTCAAAATTAGACCATCTTTGGATAAAGTAATTATTCAGTTGTGGATTTACATCTATGAAGGTGTGTTTAGATTGCAGATTTATCTTGTTTGTATTTCTTTATTTTTGACTGTCTCCATATGCAACACATGCATACTGTAGCTATATACAAAATAGGCTATACCTGGGCTACGCATATATGCATGTTCCCAGCAATCCTAACTTTTGAGCAAAAGTCCCTTGTGCAAAGACAGTAAGGGTAGACCTTTTTCTTTTGTTAGGAGCTGGAGATTTTGCGAACACTCATGGTATTCCTCCGTTCATGAAGTGGGGGGGGGGGGGGGGGGGGGCATGATGTATGCATGAATAGCTCAAAATTGTGATATGAGATGTAGTTGGCAGATTACTATCAAAATGGAGTTGGCAAATTTGTTTAGTGCTTGTCATATTAATCGCATAAATTCATGAATATTTCTGCTGTTTTTGATCCGGTATTTTTAAAATTGTTTATTCTGTCTTTTGAATATGTGCCTTTTTACAAATATAACAAATTTTCTTGGTAAACATCATATACTCATTGATGAACAGTTTGGATTTAGACCAAAATACTCAACCTCCCTTGGCGTTCTTAGTCTTACACATTATATTTCTCAACAACTTGAAAACGGTCACTATTGTATTAGTTTATTTATGGACCTGTCCAAGGCGTTCGATACCATCGACCACCACATCCTGTTGAAAAAATTACAATCCTGCAGAATTCGCGGACTACCCCTAAAATGGTTCGAGAATTATCTAACGAACAGAAAGCAGTATGTGGTGGTCGATGGTATCGTGTCAACTCAATCAAATGTCACTTATGGAATTCCACAAGGTTCTGTATTGGGCCCCCTCCTGTTCCTATTATACATTAATGATATTATTTCATGTTCATCTCTTTTGAAGTTTTCTTTATTTGCAGATGATACTGCCGCACTTGTTTCTGGAACCGACAATGATGCGTTAATACAAACTGCTAATTTTGAAATACAAAAACTAAATGTATGGTTTCAAAGCAATAAACTAAGTCTAAACTTTAAGAAAACAAAATATATAATTTTCCATTCTAGGAACAGGAGGGTCCCAAATACTGATGATATACACATTGAAGAAAATGTTTTAGAAAGGGTTCCTAATATATCTTTTCTTGGAGTTATTATGGATGAATGTATGAATTGGAATGCTCATATATCAAGTATTAAAACCAAACTTGCTAGAAGTATTGGGGTTATATCAAGATTGAAAGATTTCTTGCCTGAAAAAACATTATTTACTTTGTATAATACACTTGTTTATCCTCACTTATTGTATTGTAATTTAGCATGGGGAAACACTTATCGTACCAAATTGTATCCATTGTATTTGTTGCAAAAACGAGTAATTCGTACTAGTACTCACTCGGCATATCAAGCATATACTAAGCCCTTATTTACTAGATTAAAATGCTTAAATGTATATGATCTTATTTTGCTGGACACTTGGGTCCTCATGTTTAAATATATGAATAATTTAGCTCCTTGTTCATTTAGTGCCATTTTTACCAAAACTGCAAATGTACACACTTATAATACACGCCAAAGTCAACACGTGTACCAACCTCTCGCTCGCACTACTGTCTCACTCAATTAATTTTATTTTAAAGGTATAAAAGAATGGAACAGCCTAGACCCTGACATTAAACTTAGCTCAACCCTATCAAAGTTTAAAAAACTATGTAAACACAAGTTGCTCACTAGTTTTACTTAAAAATTATAATTAGTTATTTGAATGTATAATTACTTTGTTATTAAAAAATGTTAATTAGAGATACCCTTGTAGCATCATTATAATGATAAGTGTCCATGTTTGTTATTTCAATATTGTATATGATTGTGCATTTGTGTTCCATTCGGATTCCTTATACTTTACTCTTCTTTCCCTTAACTCTTTAACTTCTTCCTTTATCTTCTGCTTTATTTCAATCCTTCTTTTTTCTCTATTTTCTGGTGTGTATGCGATGTATCAGTAGTTGTAAAATTGTAGTTTGTTAAGTTGATTGTGTTCCCCGGGTGCCCCGCTCACAAGCTTAGCTTTCTAGGGGCATCTCAGCCATTTGCTGATTTTATGTACTTTATAATGTATATATTTTGATATTTGGTTGAAATAAAATAAATGAAATGAAATGAAATGTCTTAACCCCATTTTTTGGCTGTACAGGTATGCATGTGTGTGTGTATTATGATTAGCATTTACTCTTATGTTTTTATGTTCTCTTGTCATGTTAGCCTCTGATGTAGTTTTTGCTTGGATCGAAAATGTAGGCCCTATATTATCTTTCATTAAATTAGAACGATCAGATAAAACGTCATGCTTTTGTACCCCCCCCCCCCCCCCCCCCTTCATGAAAGCATGATCCCATAGATATACTTCATGTGTGTGTTTTTAAAATACACGCAAACTATATGTATATTTCAAGTAGCGTACAGTTATAACTTGTTTTCTAGCCATAGAGCTGTATATGGCACGGCGCACTCACACATACTGCTGTGCCAGATAGAAGCGCAATTGCCATGTCCATTCAGTGAAAGAATGGGACTCTGGGCATTTACTACACATAGACAATGTACATGTTTGTATGTGTTTTTCAAGCATATGTAATATCCACAAATTAGTGTTTCTGCGTTTCAGAGTGTTGTAGCATAGATGAACATTATACTTGAACTATTCATCTGTATTTCTTACATGCCCAAGATGGGGTCATTATACGAATTAAACATCATTGTCAATGTCAGTGACGACGTGGTTTGCAGAAGTCCTGAATTTGATGTACACACATGTACATTAGCCTATTAAGTTATATGCCTGGCGTCCCATTGTTTCCCTGAATGGTCATGTCAGCTAGTGCATCTTATTGACACAGCGTTGATGCGTACTATCGCCCTCTATAGTTTTCTTATGTACACCTCTGTTTTATCTTACATGCACATCTTGTTTCTTTTTGTCTTTCTGCAGGTATTGGGACTACACTATATGTTTTGTGTTGTTTGTATTGTGTTGTTATATTCCACTCCTTTCATCATCATGGTCTTTTTGGCCTGAAGTTTTCCATTTCACCTTCACCCATTTCACCTCTCCCTACGAAAATCTCATTCCCTAAAGCAAAGTGAAACATTACATGATCATATTTCACAAGAAGTTATCACACATTTCATCCATTTCACTTCATTTCACTACGATCGATTCATCCAAGTAAAAGCTCTCAAGTCAAATCTGAAAAACAAACTGATAAAACAAACTTATCAATAATCTGTGAAACAAAAAGAATATTAAATAAACAATTAAAATTCTTTACAAAGCCTGTGTCCATTTCTAACTTATTCTTGGTGTAAAAGCAGATGATATATTGATTGGTATATGAGTTGATACGCATACTGTCTCTTTGGTTGAATGTTAATAATTTGATGATTAAGATTTGAGTGTGTGATAGCAAGTTCAAGAAAAAAAGGAAAAAAAAAAAAAAAAAATTGTTTTGCCGTGGTGAGTTGCACGAGTTACGTTTGAATTACAGTCTGGTTAAATTGTGAAAGATTGAAGGCAAGGTTGTGTGTTTACAGAATGTTATAAAGCCGACACAAATATCACAGGAAAACTTGTTATTTTATAAGAGTCCCGTGGCGAAGCGAAATAGTGAAACGGTAGTGGTAATTTGAGATTGTAAGAGAGTCTAAATAAAGGTGCAAGTTTTATTTGTTGAATAACGACAAAATAGTATTTGTATAACCTACAGGAACGTAAATAATTTAGCACAGTTGTATGATAGAAGAGGCAGTGTGATTGTTTATTAAGCAAAGCAATTTCGTGAACGTGAAATTAAAAGTGGCATATAATTTGTAATCGAATAAAACAAAGGTTTTCTCAGATCGTAACTATCAATATAAGCAAAGTGTGTAAAGATAATGTAAACAAGAGTGTCGGTGAAATAAACGTGATTACTAAAGTTCGGAGTATATGCACTAAGCCTATATGTTATAATCATTTAAACAAAAAGAAAACGCATTTCATATTAAAGAACTATATACAATATATACATAAGTTAAGAGACTGCATTTTGTTCGACAAAAATTGTAAACGTGAAGTCTTGAGCCAAATCGTTTCAAGTTGTACGGCTAATAATTAAAACCATGTTGGAAAAAGACACATCACTTGTGCCGAATGGTAACACGTGCATCATGAAAGGCAATGTAGATTGTTGCGTCTGTGGTCTAGATATCCAAGATAATGAAAACAAAACAACCTGTGAAACATGCCTGTACCATTACCATGTGCCATGTATGGGATTACCATCTGCAAAGGAGTTGGCTAATGCTCAAGTTGTATGGATATGCTGCTACTGTGGTAACAACAATTTGTCCAAGCGCTTATATGACCAATTTGGAATCCCTATTGACGAAAACATGTACGAACATCTAACCATGGATGATCTAACGAAAGACATTAAGGATAATGACCACGCAGCACAGCCAACTCGTGGACGAGACCAGAGAAACAAATCTTCATCATGTGGGAAAATTAGGCATATTCCTCGGGGCAAGAAAAGACTGCTTTCGCCAAACCAATCAACCACAAAGAAAAGGAAATCTGGTGAATGCCAGAATAGTAAAAGAGTCGATGATAATGATTGCCATTCGTGTACAAGTGACATTAAATCGACATTCACAAGAAATACCTTTAGGGAGAGATCCAATGATCGAACTGATGGAACTGCTGATGATAGTGCCGGAATTTGGAGAACGGTAAAATCAAGGAGAACTAAGCCGCTTAATGAAAAAAGTGTGTGCCGTACAGCAACGAGTGCGAATATTGACAAATATTCTAGCATGGACAAAGTCAAAGGACGAGAAAAAGGTGTCACGTACATTGGGAAAGCGATGGCATACTTGTACACAAAATCATCAAGAAAAAAAGTAAAATCTCATTTAAAGCAATCTCAAAATGGAAGTAATAAAGACCTTATCAACGACTCAACAGAAAAGAACATCACCACCAATGAGAACGACCTTGCCAACGACAAAACAGGAAAAAACTTCACCAAAGAGAACGAAGAAAACAGTAGCAATACGGTTTTCGTAAAAAGTTTGAGCACTTCTGTAAAAGAGAATGAACAGCAAAGTCAAATAACTTCCGACCATAGTTATCAAATCGGTGTGATGACTACACTTTATTCTAAGAACAACGACATGAGCAAATGGACCTCTTCAGATCTTGATACTATCGTGACATGTGCTAAAGACGCTGATATACCAAGTAATCCACGTGAATCGGCCAACAAGAGTCCTAATGGAAAGATAATTCATGCCTTTGACAAATGTTTTGAGTTAGAAATTTGTGAATCCCACACTGGTCCTCTTATACAAGAACAAACCGAACGAAATGTACCCTCTAGTAAAGTTCCGTTGATCAATGCACTAGAAGATGCACTAGATACACAACGAAAGTCAGATGGATGCCTAGTCGAATTCAACGAACATACTTTTGTTATAATGCCTCATACCACTGGCTATTATATCTTTGACACACATGCAAGAAAAGATATAGGTGGACGACACATGTTGATGCACACGAACACATGGACAGGTGTTTACGCATTTTGTTTACAATTGGCACATATAACGAATCTTCCGAATAGTGTACCATACAGACTCATCCAAGTGAAAGTACATGACCCTCAGCAGAACAATATATCGCAGTGTCCGAAAGACACAAATAAAGATGTCGACAGTGAAAGTGTACAAGAGAACACACTTGCATCTACAAGTAATCTAATAGAAGAAGAAGGCAAGGCCAACATCGCACCACAATGTCTCAAACAATTATCCACAGTGAGATCAAATACAAATGAAAACCCCACCATCAGTGATTCTCCAAAGATTAAAATCCGCACAGAAAGCATCGGTGATGAACATGTATTTGCAGATGACAAGTCAAACCACCCGCAACGGGAAGAGAAAAAAGGAAAGAGCGAAATCAATACTTTCAAAGAACAATCCGACGACAAAGCATTTGAAAGCACTTCGAACAAATCGAATGGGAGACGGAAATGGAATATCCTTGAGAATGAGACAGAATTTAGTTTAGACAGCCAGAAAATCACACATACGTCACATAGAAGCATTTCTGAAACTCGTAAGAATAAAGCAGAACCTTCTCAGGATTTATCGCTTGATTTGAAATTGGATGAACCAAACGTGACAGAAATAAGCACTTCTAAAAAAGTAAAGGATGTAATAAGAATGAATACAGGGAAATTCGATAAAGACTCTGATGATTTGATAGTATTAGAAGAAATACAGCAGACTGTCTTGTACTTTGCACCACTGAATGAAATGAAAAGGAACGAATCGTGCACAAAGTTAAACATTCACGATATTACACCACCGTCTAGCAATGGAGCTGAAACATGCACACCTGTAGGACATCCATGTACAATCAAACATATAACAGGTGATGGAAATTGCTTCTTTCGTGCTATTTCATTTTGCGTATCAGGAAACGAAAATAACCACTTACTTGTGAGAAAAGCTATTGTTGTTCATCTTTTAAAAAACAAGAACAAATTTGAGACACGTTTGAGAGATGGTTTTGCCAACGTTTCAGATTACGTGACAAAGAGCAAAGTATTCCGAAATGGGACCTGGGCTACCGAAATGGAGATTATGGTTTTGGCGAATTTGATTGAAACTGATATATACATATATGACGAGCAGAACTCTAAATGGAGTATATTTTCGGGCAAGGATGTACAGCTTGGAATGATTACCTCTGACAAAGGAATTTACTTGAGACATACACAACGTATACATTACGATGTTGTTCTGTCAGTACAATCATTTCAGTGCGATAATCCCAACAAACAGCACAATGGAACTGAAAAGAAAAACACACTTGCATCTGATGCTCCACAATATCAAGAGAAATGCACTACAAGCACACCACAATGTCCTAAAGAGTTATCCAAAATGGCATCAAAAAATGATGGTGACAATATAAACACCTCCGTCAGTGATTTGCAAACAGTTGAGACTCCTAAAAAAAGCAACCATGTAGTATCCGGGACCGATGGAAGTGAAACAAGAACTGGATCGTCTGTTGCTCCAGAAGTATCTATGCTAATTGAACAAAAGACATTGAATGAATGTGAGACTTCTGAAAGAAGAGGCATGAAACAGCCGAGGAAACCGAACAAGGTAGACAAAACCTATAAGAAAAAGTGTCATGAAAGCCGTATAACAAATGACCCATCCCAGTTTCAGAAAAAAATTCGCACAGAATACCACTTTAATCCTTTATCCAATGAGAATGCCAGTCCTACGGATATAACCCAGTCAAACGAACATAGCAAAACGGGTACGAAGGTAAATTCACAAAAAAGGATTATTGCTCAGGGAACGTTCAATCAGGGCCATCGAAGATTTGGCAGTTCAAGAGGAAAACAATGTGTTTGTAATTCTTTAATTGCAGTAATAAACAGCAAGTCTAAGAAAGCCAACCAATGGAAGAGTTCTGATCTAGATCGAATTTTGACAATAGGTGATAATTTGTATACCAATATAAGGAAAAGCACTTTAGTCACAACGGATTATTTAGCCATGAATCAATTACCTACCGAATTGGATGGATATGATGACTGGAATGACTATTTTACGATTGTATATCACGAAACAACTTTAGGACAGTTATTTGATGTTGAATCGCATAATAAAGATCTTGGTTTTGTGACTTTAGAACATGCATACCAACAACAACTGTGTAAGAATTGTGATGCCCATTTTGTGACCTTCGCCAACAACACATTTGTAGTCATAACAGGACATGAGGGGTATTTCATATTTGATTCGCATTCTAGAAGCAATCGAGGCTTTTTAAGTGCAAATGGGTACAGCATCTTACTTCATACACCAAGCTGGCAAGGGGTTTACAAACATTGTATGACATTAGCAAAGACATTGAATTGCCATATGAACCATTATTTTGAAATAACTGGGGTATCAGTACAAGCAATATCCGGTAAGAATGAGACATTAACTGGTTTTCCTATATTACAAGGCATCCCTACTTGTCAGAATATGTCCTCAACTACGCAATATAGCACAACGTCTCAATGTCCAACACATTCTGATGAAAAGAAACGGCAATATGAAGCACCAAGTCTAAAACATAATAGAAATGCAGAAAAGGAACACATTATTGAGCTTACTCAAGAAACGACTGATGATTTGCACAAAACGAGTAAACTGAAACTTCCCGATGTACATGATTACAATGGCCAACTATTGTCATTAAAGAATGTAAGGGTTGAATTGAGAAAATTACAAGAAACGGAATTTGGAGACCATGGTTTTGCCAATAAAACGGAAGCGACTATGACAATAGACAGCTCTGTAGATGAAAATTTAAAACACTCTAAAATGGAAGATGAAAAAACAAAAAGAAGGATCACCAGTTTGGAAAAAGATGCAAAAGCCAAATCATTTGAAAGCGTTTCCAAGAAACCGAATGGAAAACAAAAATGGAATACACTTGAAAGTGGAGCTCAACTTAGTTCTGACCGCAAAAAACTAAGACGAACGTCACAAAGTTACAGTTCTAGAAATCATAATTACCAAGCAGAATTCAATCAGGATATGACTGATTCAAACTTGAATGAACCAATGGTTACCACAAGAGGCAGTGCTAGAAAAGTAAGTGATGTAATAAGAATGAATACAGGGAAATTCGATAAAGACTCTGATGATTTGATAGTATTAGAAGAAATACAGCAGACTGTCTTGTACTTTGCACCACTGAATGAAATGAAAAGGAACGAATCGTGCACAAAGTTAAACATTCACGATATTACACCAACGTCTAACAATGGAGCTGAAACATGCACACCTGTAGGACATCCATGTACAATCAAACATATAACAGGTGATGGAAATTGCTTCTTTCGTGCTATTTCATTTTCCGTATCAGGAAACGAAAATAACCACTTACTTGTGAGAAAAGCTATTGTTGTTCATCTTTTAAAAAACAAGAACAAATTTGAGACACGTTTGAGAGATGGTTTTGCCAACGTTTCAGATTACGTGACAAAGAGCAAAGTATTCCAAAATGGGACCTGGGCTACCGAAATGGAGATTATGGTTTTGGCGAATTTGATTGAAACTGATATATACATATATGACGAGCAAAACTCTAAATGGAGTATATTTTCGGGCAACGATGTACAGCTTGGAATGATTACCTCTGACAAAGGAATTTACTTGAGACATACACAACGTATACATTACGATGTTGTTCTGTCAGTACAATCATTTCAGTGCGATAATCCCAACAAACAGCACAATGGAACTGAAAAGAAAAACACACTTGCATCTGATGCTCCACAATATCAAGAGAAATGCACTACAAGCACACCACAATGTCCTAAAGAGTTATCCAAAATGGCATCAAAAAATGATGGTGACAATATAAACACCTCCGTCAGTGATTTGCAAACAGTTGAGACTCCTAAAAAAAGCAACCATGTAGTATCCGGGACCGATGGAAGTGAAACAAGAACTGGATCGTCTGTTGCTCCAGAAGTATCTATGCTAATTGAACAAAAGACATTGAATGAATGTGAGACTTCTGAAAGAAGAGGCATGAAACAGCCGAGGAAACCGAACAAGGTAGACAAAACCTATAAGAAAAAGTGTCATGAAAGCCTTATAACAAATGACCCATCCCAGTTTCAGAAAAAAATTCCCACAGAATACCACTTTAATCCTATATCCAATGAGAATGCCAGTCCTCCTGATATAACCCAGTCAAACGAACATAACAAAACGGGTACGAAGGTAAATTCACAAAAAAGGATTATTGCTCAGGGAACGTTCAATCAGGGCCATCGAAGATTTGGCAGTTCAAGAGGAAAACAATGTGTTTGTAATTCTTTAATTGCAGTAATAAACAGCAAGTCTAAGAAAGCCAACCAATGGAAGAGTTCTGATCTAGATCGAATTTTGACAATAGGTGATAATTTGTATACTAATATAAGGAAAAGCACTTTAGTCTCAACGGATTATTTAGCCATGAATCAATTACCTACCGAATTGGATGGATATGATGACTGGAATGACTATTTTACGATTGTATATCACGAAACAACTTTAGGACAGTTATTTGATGTTGAATCGCATAATAAAGATCTTGGTTTTGTGACTTTAGAACATGCATTCCAACAACAACTGTGTAAGAATTGTGATGCCCATTTTGTGACCTTCGCCAACAACACATTTGTAGTCATAACAGGACATGAGGGGTATTTCATATTTGATTCGCATTCTAGAAGCAATCGAGGCTTTTTAAGTGCAAATGGGTACAGCATCTTACTTCATACACCAAGCTGGCAAGGGGTTTACAAACATTGTATGACATTAGCAAAGACATTGAAATGCCATATGAACCATTATTTTGAAATAACTGGGGTATCAGTACAAGCAATATCCGGTAAGAATGAGACATTAACTGGTTTTCCTATATTACAAGGCATCCCTACTTGTCAGAATATGTCCTCAACTACGCAATATAGCACAACGTCTCAATGTCCAACACATTCTGATGAAAAGAAACGGCAATATGAAGCACCAAGTCTAAAACAAAGTAGAAATGCAGAAAAGGAACACATTATTGAGCTTACTCAAGAAACGACTGATGACTTGCACAAAACGAGTAAACTGAAACTTCCCGATGTACATGACTACAATGGCCAACTATTGTCATTAAAGAATGTAAGGGTTGAATTGAGAAAATTACAAGAAACGGAATTTGGAGACCATGGTTTTGCCAATAAAACGGAAGCGACTATGACAATAGACAGCTCTGTAGATGAAAATTTAAAACGCTCTAAAATGGAAGATGAAAAAACAAAAAGAAGGATCACCAGTTTGGAAAAAGATGCAAAAGCCAAATCATTTGAAAGCGTTTCCAAGAAACCGAATGGAAAACGAAAATGGAATACACTTGAAAGTGGAGCTCAACTTAGTTCTGACCGCAAAAAACTAAGACGAACGTCACAAAGGTACAGTTCTAGAAATCATAATTACCAAGCAGAATTCAATCAGGATATGACTGATTCAAACTTGAATGAACCAATGGTTACCATAAGAGGCAGTGCTAGAAAAGTAAATGATGTAATAAGAATGAATACAGGGAAATTCGATAAAGACTCTGATGATTTGATAGTATTAGAAGAAATACAGCAGACGGTCTTGTACTTTGCACCACTGAATGAAATGAAAAGGAACGAATCGTGCACAAAGTTAAACATTCACGATATTACACCAACGTCTAACAATGGAGCTGAAACATGCACACCTATAGGACATCCATGTACAATCAAACATATAACAGGTGATGGAAATTGCTTCTTTCGTGCTATTTCATTTTGCGTATCAGGAAACGAAAATAACCACTTACTTGTGAGAAAAGCTACTGTTGTTCATCTTTTGAAAAACAAGAACAAATTTGAGACACGTTTGAGAGATGGTTTTGCCAACGTTCCAAATTACGTGACAAAGAGCAAAGTATTCCAAAATGGGACCTGGGCTACCGAAATGGAGATTATGGTTTTGGCAAATTTGATTAAAACTGATATATACATTTATGATGAGCAAAGCTTTAAATGGAGTATATTTTCGGGCAAGGATGTTCAACTTGGGAAGGTTACCTCTGACAAAGGAATTTACTTGAGACATACACAACGTATACATTACGATGTTGTTTTATCAGTAGAATCATCTAAGTCTAATATTCCTCACATATTGTACAAGAATAAGCATCTAGAAAAGATTAACATGAATCCTGAAGGTACAAAAAAGAGACGCAAGACAAAAAATAATTATAATAAAAAGAAAAAAAAAAACAAAGAGATCATGAGAGAAAAACGAGCTATAGCAAATGAAGAATCTAGTATCAAGAAGAAAGAAAAACATTTACAAAATAAAATAGCTCGCAAAACAAGGATTGCAAATGCATTGAAGGTTAGATATGCTAATGATAAAGCTTACAAAACAAAACAAAATCTGAGAGCAAAAATTGCACAAAACAAAAAGTATCACGAGGGAAATTTCTTTGAAGTAAACAAAGACACCAATGGTAAACGAAGGCAAAGTAAAACACGTAGATGTGGTGAAACTTTTAGAATCAAACATCTTCATGCCATGAAAGAAAAATACTACTCTGACTTAGTGTATAAAACCAGAAAAATCAAAATCGCTAAAAATAAGTATTTGTCAAATGAAAGGTTCAGGAAAAAAGTTAAATTAACATCAAGAACTTGGTACAAGAATCCCCAATTTAAAGATAAACATAAGGCAAGCATGAGAAATATTATGGAAACAAAATATGCCAATCCTCATTTCAGACAACAGCACAAGGCAACCATTAGAAAAAGATATGCCAATCCTCATTTCAGACAACAGCACAAGGCAACCATTAGAAAAAGATATGCCAATCCTCATTTCAGACAACAGCACAAGGCAACCATTAGAAAAAGATATGCCAATCCTCATTTTAGACAACAGCACAAGGCAACAATGGGAAATGTCATGAGAAGGAGATATGCCAATCCTCATTTTAGACAACAGCACAAGGCAACAATGGGAAATGTCATGAGAAGGAGATATGCCAATCCTCATTTTAGACAACAGCACAAGGCAACAATGGGAAATGTCATGAGAAGGAGATATGCCAATCCTCATTTTAGACAACAGCACAAGGCAACAATGGGAAATGTCATGAGAAGGAGATATGCCAATCCTCATTTTAGACAACAGCACAAGGCAACAATGGGAAATGTCATGAGAAGGAGATATGCCAATCCTCATTTTAGACAACAGCACAAGGCATTAATGCAGAGTGTGTCGAAAATCAAGTATAGCAATACAGAATTTAAACAAAAAAGGTCAGTGTCTTTAAAAATGAAATACCGAAGAATCGATAAGTACAGGCAAAGTGTAATCAAACGTAACCTGAAAAGAGCTAAACTTAACAAACTGAAAATGTCCGATCTCCATAATGTAATAAAGGACTTCCGACAAATTACTTGTGATGGACCAGAATATGTGTGCTCTGTGTGTTTCAAACTTCTTTTCAAAAACCAGGTAATGAAATGTATTAAGAACAAATATATAGACACTTCATGTATCAGTGACAAATATTTGCATGTCTGTAATCCGCAATGCACTTTAATATGTGAGATAGCAAAATCTACTAGATCATTTTTATGGATTTGTTTCACCTGTCACAACAAATTACGAGCTGGAAAACTACCTGCAGAAGCAAACATAAACAATCTACAACTACATGATATTCCGGAAGAAATTGCACAGTTAAACAATTTAGAACAGCATTTAATTGGATTGCATATTCCTTTCATGAAATTAATGGCTTTGCCCAAAGGTGCTCAAAATGGAGTGCATGGTCCAGTTGTGTGTGTACCTTCAAATACAAATGAAACAGTAGAAATGTTGCCTAGACCAGAGACCGAAGACCAAACGATTCGTGTTAAATTGAAAAGGAAATTGTCATACAAAAGCTATTACAAATATAAATATGTGAATAAATCAAAAGTGTTGAATGCACTACAGTACTTGAAAGAAAACAATAAATGGTATGTTGATGTCACCATTGATACCGATTGGGAAAATTCCTTTTCACAGAATAATGACATTCTCGAAGAAGATGATGAATTAGAGGACTCAGCAATTGATGAAAGAAGTTGCCCTGATCACTGGCAAAAAACATTTAACGTATTGGATCACATTTTGCCAAAAGACCCAAACCCTGAAGAAAACAATCCTATCGACGGTTTAGATGGTCAACCATTGCACAAAAACGATGTTGAAGATGATTCAGAAGAGCGGCTATGTGGGATTCAGTTAGATACATGTTTACAACCAGCAAATATTGGACAGGAAATTCTTGATCAATGTTTTGATGAAATACTTTGTTGCGCTCCTTGTGAAGGAAACAGTCCTGTATCAATACTGAAAGATGAAAGCAATGAAGCAAAATGCTTTCCGTCATTATTTCCAAAGGGTCAGCCAACATTCCATGATGGAAGAAGTGAAAACATAACCTTGGGCCGTTATTTGCACAATAGATTGATGCATGTGGATAGCAGATTTGCTCAAAACACTGATTACCTCTTTTATGCCCAATATATTTATGAAATGCAGCAAGTTTTGTCACAGGTTTCTATTGCATTAAGACAGAGTTCAAACAAAAAGGATGATTCCTCTTTTATCACTGCATCCGATTTTAAAAATGCGGATAAAGTTTATGAAATACTAAAAGCGGACAAGGGATACAGATTCTTGAAACAAATTCGTGGGACACCACCATACTGGCAAAATGCACAGAAAGATGTTCTAGCAATGGTTCGACAACTTTCTAAACCAACCTGGTTCGCGTCATTTTCGTCAGCTGATATGAGATGGCCTGAAATAATGAATACACTACTCAGACAAACGGGCGATGCAAGAAAAATAGACGATTTAGATTGGGCAGACAAATGCAATCTTCTAAAATCAAACCCAGTTACTGTTGCTAGAATGTTTGATAAACGATTTCACACTTTTTTGAAAAAAGTTATTTTATCACCATCTAAACCCATCGGTAACGTCATAGATTACTTTTATCGTATTGAATTTCAACAAAGGGGATCACCTCATGTTCATATGTTGATATGGGTTGAAAATGCACCAATATTAGGAGTTGATAAAGATGAGGATGTTGTACAATTCATTGATAAGTACATTTCATGCGAGAAGCCTACAGAAAAGGAAGATCCAGAACTACATGAAATTGTTTCACACGTCCAGAGCCACAGTAAGAAACATTCTAAATCTTGCAAAAAGAAGGGAACGACGTGCAGATTCAATTTTCCAAAACCAATATCCGAACGAACGTTTATTACGAAAGCAACCGATGTTGGTGAAGATAAAGATATCGAAACCGATCAGAAGAATACCAAGGAATTGTTGGAATCTGTAAAAAATGAATTAGCAAGCGAAACCAAGTATGAAAGTACAACTGACCTTTTTGGAAAACTTGGTATTACCCAAGCACAATTTGAAAATGCATATGCTGAATTAGCATCCCAAGAAAATATAATCCTAAAAAGACAACCTCAAGATGTCTGGATAAATCAATTTAATCCACACTTACTTAGATGCTGGAATGCTAACATGGATTTGCAATATGTTTCAAATGTATTTGCCTGTGTTTCTTATGTGGTATCTTACATGTCAAAAGCTGAAAGAGAGATGGGAATGCTATTGAGTCATACACTATCGGAAATAAAAGAAGGAAATAATGATGCAAAGCAAAGCATGAAAAAACTTGGTCAGGCGTATATGCATAACCGTGAAGTATCAGCACAGGAAAGTGTCTATCGTGTTTGCACTCTGAGACTAAAGGAATGTTCAAGGAAAGTTGAATATATACCTGTTGGGCCTGACCCTATCCGAATTTCTTTACCTCTAAAATTGATACAAAACCGAACAGATGATGACGAGGAGAATATTTGGATGACAAGCAAGGTTGATAGATACAAAGCTCGGCCCGATGGTTTCAAATTTGACAATATGTGCCTTGCTTCCTTTTGTTCTGAATACAGAATTTTAACAGCTTCTCAGATGAACGCTTCACGTTGTAAAAGAAACGAAAATGTATTTGAATTAAAACAAAATCTAGGATACATTCAGAAAAGAACACGTTCAGATGATGCAGTTATACGATATCCCCGGTTCAATCGTAAAATATCGCCTGAAAAATATAATTTAAGCCTATTACAATTGTTCCTGCCGTATCGCACACAAGAGCAATTAAAACCTCCAGGATTCGAGACCTATGAACATTTTATTCAGAGAGGTTATGTTAACATATCTGGGGAAAAGCTAGAAAAAGTGAGCTCGATTGTAGGTAAAAACCGTGACAAATTTGAAAAGAATGCCGATGCCATTGACGAAGCAAAAGAGTTTTTATGCAAATTTGGACCACAAGAAAATGCTTGGGCTCTTTTATGTCCTGAAACTGAAGCGGAAAGACTTGAATATCCCAAAGAAGATGTAGACATTGAAGATTTTGAGGCCGATCGTGATATTCCTGATTTAAAATCTTCCAAAACAAAAGATGACCAAAGTGTTGAACTTCGATCTTCAAAAATTTCTAGACATAAAGGTCATTCTCTGATCAGAACCTTGAATGAAAAGCAAAAAATAGTTTTCTACAACATAAGACAATGGTGTCTTAACAAAGTAAATGGAGGAAAGAGTGAACCATTTCATATTTTAGTTACTGGTGGTGCTGGGACTGGAAAGAGTCATTTAGTAAAATGCATCTATTATGAAGGAACACGAATTCTAGGCAGAATGTTGCCTAACCCAGATGATGTACCGATTCTTAAGATTGCTCCAACTGGTGTAGCTGCATTCAACATTAATGGTTCTACCATACACAGTGCACTCTCTATTCCACTTCAGATACAATTACCTTACCAGCCGTTAAGTGAAGAGAAAATAAGTGCCCTTCGAAATAAACTGGCGCACATACAAGTTATAATCATAGACGAAATATCAATGGTACACCAAAAGTTAATGTGTTATATCCATGGACGCCTACGACAAATCAAACAATCACGAAACCAAATGCCTTTTGGTGGTATCTCTGTTATAGCTGTTGGCGACTTCTATCAACTACCTCCTGTTTTTGGCACACCCTTATATAAAGACACTCTTGAAGGTGCAATATGGATAGATAATTTCAAAAAAGTGGAGCTCGGCGATATAATGAGGCAAAAAGATGATTCAAAATTTGCACTCCTTCTCAATAAATTACGTGTAAAATCCAAAGAGGATAAACTGTGCGATGACGATATAGAAACACTTCAATCCCGTGAAACAGGCGAAGATTGTGAAGATGTTCTCCATATCTATTCCACTAACAAACAAGTTCAAGACTGGAACAAACAGGTATTACATAAGAAATGCACAGGTATCGTTTGTATTATGGCTGAAGACACCCAAAATACGACAAAGGATAGGACTAAAGTACGTGACAAGCCATTAGCAAAATTGAAAAGTTCATTAGCACCTTACTTATGGATTGCAGTTAAAGCAAGGGTTATGTTGACGAGAAACATTGACGTTGAAAAAGGCTTAACCAACGGTTGTTTTGGAAATGTGGTCGAGATAGTGATGGACAGCACAACCTCTAAACCAGTGTGTATCAAAGTGGAATTTGACAAATCTGATATTGGTATTTACTCCATTGAAAAGCATCAAGAATCGGTTAAAAAATATGTTAGGCAACAATTCCCACTGAAACTTGCATATGCATGCACAATTCACAAAGTACAAGGTATGTCATTAGACAAAGCTGTTGTCTCGTTGAAAAACATGTTTGAATGTGGCCAAGCTTATGTCGGTCTAAGTCGTGTTACATCATTATCTGGGCTCGTTGTGCAAGACTTTCATGAAGATCGTATATACTGCAACTCTGAAATAAAAGAAAGCCTTGAAAATATGCATTCATTCATACAACCACCTATAGCTTCTGATGTTAGTGATCACAACATTTCCATAATTCTCCACAATGTACAAGGATTAAAACAACATTATAGGGATTTGAAATGCAATACTGACTTCTCCAATGCAGATTTGATATGTCTGACAGAGACATGGCTTAATAAGGAAGATGACATAATTGATACACTCTTAGATGATTTTAAATTCTACAACCAGCCGAGATATCTTTCATATTGTGCTACCAGTCAACTTAGAGAACAGTCACATGGGGGTGTTGCAATGTACATTAAAAACAAATTTTCAAGTAGATTGAACATAGCTGTCGACAACTTAGAATCCATTGCAATTATCATAACCAATCCCGTCTCTTTTGTTATTTCAGTTATATATCGACCTCCATCATACAGCATAAAACAGTTTTGTGAATGTTTACTCAATTATCTCAATGAATTGCACAGAATAAGTACCAGATGCATAGTGATGGGTGATTTCAACGAAGATTTAATGAAACACAATTCACAGGTAAACAAAATAATGTGTGGTAATGGTTACAAACAGTATGTTTCAAAGCCCACGACAGAGAATGGTACATTGATCGATCATGTTTACAGCAAAGGACTAGATATATTAGACGCAGACGTGATTCCTATATATTACAGTTACCACGAAGCTATTAGGATTAAATTGTAAATGTAATGTGCAGAAATAAGAGCTTTATATATTTGTTCATTTTTTCAGTTTATTGTTAATATAAAAAAACAGCCAAAGGAAAACAGAAAAGGCACCTTACCCCAAATGTCTGTTATCCTAGTTAACTTACACATTTCAAATCAATAAATACAACAACTTTATAAAACAGCATATGAATGCTTGTTGCATAATAATATTTACAAGCTTACAATTAAAAAATATTTAATAATTCAAACCACTCAGTTAACCATAATATGTGTAAAAGCTATATGATATGTAGATGTAACTTTAGTGCCCTTTTAAAATGTATAATGGAAGAGCTATTTATGATATAAAATGAGTTCATATAATAACCTGTTCTAGCAAATGGTACCTTTAATTACAATGAATTTATAATCAAAATCCATTGTTTGTTTTTGATTTAACAACCTTTTTCCACTCCAATTACTAAGTACATCTAAATCGTTCTGATCTATACTGCAATCTTCTATAGACTTCATTTTATTATATGAAATACAATCATCTGCATATAAACCAATAATTGTTTTAATATTGTCAGACAAATCATTTATATAACATAATACAAAATTGGACAAAGAGCTGCACAAAAGCATATAAGAATTTGACGTCATAATATCATCCACCATTGCAATGATATTTACATATATGAAATACAATCATCTGCATATAAATCAATAATTGTTTTAATATTGTCAGACAAATCATTTATATAACATAATACAAAATTGGACAAAGAGCTGCACAAAAGCATATAAGAATTTGACGTCATAATATCAT